>CM038608.1:3219055-3490105 GCA_021533255.1 Ceriops tagal
GTGCTTTTTGATGGGAATCCAAGGAGTTTTGTCTTTTTGATGGTTTTGGGCTTTACTTTTTGGATTTTATTGGTGAGAAAAATCCATAGCAGTTATCTTCGTTGTCTTGAAGTTGGTTTATTGAATCTTCCTCATCTTTAGATGTCCTTGAGTTTTAGACTTGGGCTGAAGTTCCTTCTGAAAAAGTTTTGGATTGCAATATCTATTTCATTATTGTAAAGTATTCTATTTTAGTTATGGCTTAGGCAAGCCTTGCTGTTGTATAAGACTTTTAGGTAAGGAATAGTGAATTAGCCTTTGCAAGAACTGAGTCTAGCTGTTAAGTCTCCTAGTTCTTGTTAAAGCCGATTTTGCACTGCTTATTTGGTAAGATTTTTTGGAATTTCTAAAGGCGTCTCACCATTTCACTTTGAATTTTCTAATTACAACAGGGGTATCCTTTTGGACCTAGATCTCATAGTACCAAGCTAATACCCATGGTAAAACGAATTTATCATGGAATTGAAACAAAGGAGAGAATCAAGATTCATCCTTTATTGGTTCATAACTAGTTTTGAATAGTTCATACCCCTCTTTTACCCTTTCAATAAGGAGGTCTGGGACAGATCCAAAGTATCCCCACCACTATTTGAACTAGTTTGGTGTCTTGGAATAATCATTTTTTATATTGAAATTAAATAGCCACAAATGTCTATTATTTTTGTTTTGGATAAGAAAAGTATTAAACCATACTTATTGGTAATCCTAGTAGTTAAAAAATAAGCAATGGTCATACTTTGTTTTGAAATTGGTTGGGAAAAGTTTTGGTTTTGTAAGGGCTTGTTCCTAATCTGATGGATTGAGGATTTTTTGGATTTGGCAAGTTGAATATCCAGGTTCTGCAAGGTTTTCATCTAGTGGGAAGTGTTTAAATTTTACAGACTTGGTATATTTAAGAATAACCATATAATATTTTTAGGTTTTTGTGGTATCCATAGGCTTAAAATGCCATCCAGTAGGGAAAGCATTTGTTATGGCCTTTATTGGATTTTCATGAAAGAAACATTCTTCCATAGGTAAAACATTTTGAAAATATCTTTTTTCAAAATATTTTGAGTGTTTAGTGGATGTTTGTGAAGAAAACACTTTTAAAAAAGAAGTTTCAAAAGCATTTTGAGACCGGGGTTTTGAAGAAAAACCTGTCTCCTTTTTTGAAATGACTTCTCGGGCTTTACCTGTGAAGTTTTCCATCTCCATGTAAAGTTCTTGAACATCCTTGCATAGTTCTGGGTCTAAGTCAAGGTCTTGTAACCATTTTTGGAATTGTTAAGCTTTTTTATCTTCTTAGACCATGTTAGCCTAGGTTTTGATGGGTTTTACTGAGGTTATTTTGTTTGGGGTATTTGATTCTAGTTTTATGGGTTTTGAAGTAGGTTATGTTTTAGTTTTTAAAGAAGGCTTGATTAAGATTTCTTTTCCTTTGGTTTTTCGGGACATGATTTTGGGTTTTCCTGTAAGAATTCTCGGGTTAGAAAATTAGGAACTAAGTTCTTTTCTCTCTTTATGAATTCTATATTGAAGTCAAAGACTAATAAGATTGCTTGCCATCTAGCAAAGATTTGCTTAGAGGCCAAATTTTGAACATCCTTCTAAAGGACTTCTTTGGTTGATTTACAATCAATTCAAAGTGTAAACTTCTTATTAAGTAAATCACTCTAGAACTTTTGGATACACATAACAATTAAAAAAATTTCTTTTTTTATGGTGGAGTAATTCTTTTGGAAATCATTTTAATATCCTGAAGTAAATTGGATAATTCTTTCTTTGTCATCTTGTACTTGCTTTAGAATGCCATTATAGCCTATTTTAGAGGCATCAGTCTTAACAATTTTCTGAAGTGTAGGGTTCGCAATGTGAAGACAAGGAATTTCTTTGATCAAGAATTTCACTTACTGTACAATGACAGAGTGATTTTTTATCCAAGGAGTAGGATTTTTCCTAAGCCTATCATGTAATGGTTTTATGAGATTTTGAATGTTTTGGATAAAATCAAAGACATAGTTTAAACTTTCAAGGAATCACTGGAGCTAAGTTTTGTCTGTGATTGTATCAAGGAATTTTTCAAAAAAGGCCATCGACCTTTCAATAAGAGTGATAGTTCCTTGGGTGATATAATGACCAAGAAATCGAATTTTTGTTTGGAATAAAGAGATCTTTGCTTGGAAAATCACAAGACCATTTTTCTTGGTAATTGAAAAGAATTCATACAAATGTCTAAAATACTTTTCAATTGATTTTGAGAAAATTAAAATATCATCAATGTAAATGATGCAGAATTTTGAATGAGGATGAAAATTTTCATTCATAATTCTTTGAAATTCAGAAGGAGCATTTTTCAAACCAAATGGCATGACATTCCATTCGTATTGTCCAAATAGAACAGTGAATGCAGTTTTGTAATGGTCTTTTGGATGAATCTGGATTTGCCACAATCCTAATTTCATGTCAAATTTTGAGAAAATGTATGTTGAATGCATTCTTTGTAACAAGTCCTTTGAATAGGGCATGCTTTTGTGGGGATTTGGTTTTCACTAAAGTTTGGCTCATTTGGTAGGTCAATCAAGTGTTGTTTTCTATTCTAAAAAGCATTTGGTAAATCTGAACAAAGTTCAGTATGCAAAAAGATTTTGAAATTTTCAATTCTTTTTTGAATAAAAGAGTTTTGTAATTCTTTCTCAATTTTCTTAAGAGAAAATTGGCTTTAGAGTTCAAAGAGTTGAAAACGCTTTGAAAGTATCAAACTGTGAATCCTATTCTCATAAAGTGAATTGGCTTATGAGATTAAGATTTCTTATCTTGGGTTTTTCTAAAAATTGGAAAACAAGATTTTGTGATTTTGTTTTAAAATTAATACTATCATAATTGACACAATAAGGAGTTATTAGATTTATGAAATGAGTTTCTAAAATGACAACATGATGCATGTTTTCAACAAGAACAAAACTTGTCTTGATTTTGAACTTTTGGTTTTTAATGAAAGCAATAGTTTTACTAGAAATTACCATTTTGGAATCATTGGCAGCAACCAATTTTTCACTTGTTTTTTCTTGAAATTTTTTTCAATACTATGCTCTGTTTAACACAATTCAAATTAGTACCAGTATCAAAAAAAGCAATAGTATCTAGTGTAAAATCATTAGAAAAAATGAGAGAAATTTTTATTAAATATTTTTGAGAAGTAACTTGTTCAAGAGCAAATAAAGTCTTATGGGATTTTTTTTAGGTTTTCAATATTTTGTGATTCCTCTGGTTTATCTGGTTTGTCAGGTTCAAAGGCTTTATAGTGGATTAAGAGAAGAAATTGAATGGCTTTCTCTCTCATTTTTTAGTTTTCTTTGAGTTCTTTAAGTTCAATTTTGATAGTTTTGATTTCCTTTTGAAGGTCTTAGAGAGTAGGATTTAAAACTTTTGATTTTTTCTTTAAAAAGATTTTAGTAAGATTATAAGGAACCTTATTGATATTTGGGTTTTCCAATGTTTTGGATTGGTCTCTAATGGTTTTGAAAAGTTTTTCAAGGTATTCCTTTTGTACGGAAGGGTTAGTAATATGCTTAACAATAAGTATATTTACTTGTTTTAGGACAATCTCAATTTCAGATGAAGATGTCTAAAGATCATCTATTTGTTCTGATTTCTCATTTATGCTACTTGTAAGTTCAGATTCAGAGTTAGTAATAAATAGGTTTTAGAGTCTTTGAAGGGTTTCTTCCTTAAGATCTAATTCCTGGAGTTTTTTAGAAACTCTGCAGTACTTTGTAGTATATCCCTTTCTCCTACACTTGTAACAAGTGATATCGTCAAAGGTTTTGAAGGAAGGTTTTTTGGCTGTTTTCTTTTTTTATTTGAGTAAAAAGGAGATTTGCTTTTTTTAGCAAACATTTTGAAAGGCTTGGAAGAGGTTTTCATCTTGGATTTCGAAGATTTAGGAAATTCTAAGTCAAATTGTTGACAGAATGTACTTGCCTCAAAGATAGATTGCTTAAGTTTCCACTTAAGGTGTTTTTGGAGGTTTAGATCTTGGCAGATTCTAAATCCTTTCTTTTGTATAAAACTTATTAATTGTCCATATGTCAATTAGTTATATCAGATAGGATTTCCATAAGCATTCTTTAAAGTATTTCTAATTCTTAAAAAATAAAATATTTTAATACAAATATAATAATCTCAATTAAAAAAATAAGTATTAATACAATATAACATATAATTTATACGTTTTCATTAAAATGTAAATAAATATATCATGTAAATATAATTTTTTAATTTTTATGATTCATGATTAAAAAAAAAAAGAAGAAAAAAAATGTTATGAACTAGTGTAATTCTTAGTTTCAAAAAACACTAAAATGTAGAAAAGGAATTGATGTCATAACTCTTGACCAAGTGGTAAACACTACCATTTATTTCTCTTATAATTTATGTTCAAGATTTATTACCTTTCTAATTTTTCACCAATTTTTGAAGATAACTAAATTGGAAAAATTATGACTAATTCATTAGTTTATGGTCCAACTAACAAGTTCATCGATTTTTAAAGCTAATGGTTTTTTTTAGGACAAATCAAACTAGACTAAGTCCAATTCTCAATTTTATTGATCTGATCGATTGGTCCAGTTCAATTTTTAAAATCTGAGCATACACCAAGGCAAGAGAAAACTTTATTGGAGGAAGAGATAAAATATTAACTAATTTCAATTTTACATGTAACATTAAATAGTAAAATAATAAAGTACAAAATCAAAAATTAGTACATAAAATGTGAATTAGTTGATTTTACTTTTGGTTGATTAAGTATTTACATACCAATTTAGTAATCACATTTTTGATCAAGTGTTTTCATACTTTAAGTTTCAAGAATATCACTTTTGTCATAAAAAGACAAAACATAACATATACCATTATAGACTTTATTAATGTCTCATTTTGATAATGTACCAATGAAAAGTAATTTATGAATCATACTTTAATGTAATAAATATTTTATAATTACAATCTTATCATGACTACTTTTTTAAAGCATATTTACTTCATGAATGTAAATATTTATAAACAAACTAAAAATAATAATTTTTTAATTAAATCATATACATGAACAACAAAATAAAACAGCAATAAAGTGTATTTCCACCATATAAGATTTCACACTAACAAATTGTGTTATAATGACTTATGTTCCTTAAAATAAAAAATTAATTGAAAAACTTTTGTTAGTCAAACCCATGGAAACCTTAAAGAAGTTATATTTTGATGGATTTTTTCCAAGCTTTTAGGCGCCAACTTGCATTCCTTTAGGACATGCTTTTCAGTCACATCTTAAATATGGGTAGTGCTAGTATGACATTATTTGTAATAAAATAATAATTTTTTTTAAAATTTATATTTTTAGATAAAAATCACATGACATGCATGAAGACTTACAATAATGTAAAAACATGCTACATAAACTATTATCTATTGCTCTAAAAATTATGTTATAATTTTTATTTTATAATGTATTTATTTATTTTACATTATTTAGTATAATTAAAAATTTTAACTAAACTATTTAAGAAGTATGTGAATTATTCAAGATTTCTTTTTTTATTTAATTAGAATATTTTTTTAGTTAGTCATTAAGAATTTTCTCATTTAAGTTAAAATAGTTTCTTACTTAGTTAGATAGTTTTAATCATAAATATGTATATAAGTATAAGAACTAAATGTCTTATTATTATAGTATTGTAGTAAATAGACACTTTTAGTAAAAACATCAGCTTTGTTACTATTTTTTTTTCTTGAGAAATTTTATTTTATTAGACTTAATCAAGTATTAACCTTGCTTTCACTAAACACTGCATCAAATGATATTAAGGCAAGTTTGGCCTGTGTTGATGTCATCTTATAAAATTCAAAACAACCTTTTCTACAATAATGATCATAAAAGGAAGACTTTATTTAAAGCAATTTTATGGGATCATAAATACAAAAAAAAATTTATTTTAGAGATTTTGCTTGTAATTAGTCTATTTATAAATAAATTCTTCATTTTAAAGATATTCCTTTTTTTATAGAGATTTCTTTGTTAAAGATTTTATGAGATAACTAGCAAAAATTAATGTCTATTTGAATAAAATGATATTTATGATGAAGAGAAAATGATTCTTACATAATTCAAACTCTAAAATGGTGTAGTTGATTGGTGAAACCATATTTAATACTACTAATTTAGGTCTAGTAAGTTAAGAATTTAATCATATGTAAATATGATAAATTTATTAATACTTGAATTTATAGTGATAACAAATTTGAGGAGATTTTAGATTTAATTGAAAGACAATTCAATTTTTATTTTATTCTTGTTGAAATTGTAAATTTGCCTTATAATAATAATGTTAGTCACACATCAATTCTTGATCTAAATGAGATGAGTCAAATTGTTGATCAAAAGGGGATTATTCATTTAAAAGAGAAAATATTGACCATTGATGATGTTTTAGTTGACCAAATTGACTTCTTACGTATTAGTAAATATTCCAATCATAAGCAACAAATGATCACTCTATTGATAATAGATTCTACCAAGAGAGAGTATGATCTTATAATCTACAAGTCTTAAGATCTAATTAATCCTTTACCTATAATATTTATTGATTTTTTTGGAATAGACAATTAAATAAAGGATACTTTAACATTATTATTGATTAACATTATTGGTTATATGATGGTTCATAAAAAAGTTATTGGTTCTTTTTAAAGATGATAATTTATTCCTGTGACATAGATAACATGTCAATTCAAGGGTGAGTATTTTTTAAATTGAAAGGTTTGACATAAGACACATCATAAAAACTATTATCTATTGTCTTACAAATTATGTTATAATTCTTATTTGGTAATTTATTTATTTATTTTATATTATTTTAATCTAATTAGAAATTTTAACTATACTATTTATGAAGTATGTAAATTATTCAATAATTTTTTTATTTAGTTAGAATATTTTTCTAATTAATCATTAAGTATTTTTTTCATCTAAACTAAAGTATTTTTTTAATTAGTTAAATGATTTTAAGTATAAATACATATATAAGCTTAAGGGTAAAACTATCTTAATATCCCATTATTCCAATATTTTAGTAAATAAATATTTTTAGTAAAGGCATTAGTTTTATCACTATTTTCTTTTTGAGAAATTTTGTTTACATAGTTTTAATAGAGTATTAGTCTTATTTTTGGTAAATCCTATGTCACACAAAATCACACTTTTTTTTCCTAACCTTCATGCACATTTTGTTTTGTTTCTTACATATTTTTTTAATGTTTTTGCACATTATGTGATTTTTGTTCAAAAATATAATTTCCAAAAAAACATTATTATTTTATTGTTAGTAACATCAAGTTGGCACCACCTACATCTTAGTGTGGTTAAAAAATGCATCTCAATAATGGGACTTATTTGCTAATAATGACTAATGAGGCATTCAGTTATTAAAATCTATCTTTAAACACAACTAAGTGAGCCAACTTCATAAGTCAATGAACATGATTGGAATAAATTGACAGGTCTTTGTGTCTATCTCTCCTCCTAATTTTGTACATGCAAGCTTAAATGAGAAAAAAAGAAGAGAAAGTGTATTAAAGCCTAGTTTGGTGTTTTATGGTCCACCCTATGGAATTAAAAAGTTGAGCTTGTAGTGTAGTAGGTGCCAAATATGGCTTTGGATACATTATTGGTAAGCAATTTTATTCATCACCATCCAAAACTCATTTAATAACATTATATTTCTATTAATATAAAATTAACCAAGTTCATAGTCTCAAAAATTTTTATTTTTCATATAAATTAATAGTATTAGTCATATTCAATGTTATCAAACTTAGCTTGGATTGGTAAGTCAAACTAGTAACTCGACGAATTAGTAAGTAGATTGGCCTGAGTTGGTCAAAAAACCAGTTTGACATATAAAGTGAAAAAATTCGATTAAACCAACCAAGTTTTTCTAACCCCAATAACTCATTAGTTGAATCAAATTTGACTAGGCCAATTTTTAATTAAAATGGTATTATTTATAATAAGATTTTTACTATTCTCAAAGGCTTGATTATTATGCATAATTTAAGATTTCTAAAGTTAATGTCATAGCATGTTAATTACATTATGGGAGAATGTTATATTACTTGTAACAAAATTCAACCATTGGTTTATTATTTAATTATTATTAATTATATTACCAAAACTTAAGAACAAACTATGTAAAAATTCATTGTAGCTAATCAAATCGTAACATATCAATTACATGAATTAGCTTACTATTACATGATAGAATTTGCTAGGTATTATTTATGCTTTTAAAATTTATTCATTTGTTAAAATCTTTCTTTATTAAAAATATTAATATCTTTAGTTTTAATTTTTGTTTATAATGTATAAATTCATTTTGGAAGTGTTCTATAATTTTTCAAATTAAAAGAATTTTATATTACAAACATAATAATTGCATTTTATCATCATATATAGTTTAAATTGACATTAAGCAAATCATATATATTTTATTTGACTCCATCTTCAATCTTCCCTAACTTTTATATATGAAAATAATTTTTTGGAATGAAAAATTAAAATCCAAAATATCTCAAAGAGACACCAAATTTAGGAATTTTAAAGGGTTACAAGCATGTAATTCAATATTATTACATAAAAAATGAACACATGGTATAATTAACCTTTATACATATAATACCAAAAAATTACTTTAAGTATTCACCCAACTAGGTTAATTATCAATTTACTAGTTGAACCAGTGACCTAATGACCTAGTTTTTTATTTAGGTTAATATACAGATCAAGCTTAATAACTATAGTTATATTAATTGATAAGGATAATTCTTATGAGCTGCTAATGAACTCCTAGCTTGACCTAATAATATCTGACATGCTTATCTTTAGCCAATCTTAAGAAAAGTGTCATCTTCTTGAAATAAATGTGTTACCCTTTAGGCCCCACACATATATCCTAATTGGATAATTCTCTAAGCACATTAGCATTTAAATTTAACTATAAAATCTTATAAACATCATTCTTGATGTATGCATTAATTATTCTTATCTCTATTAACTTTCACGTAAAAACATCTTTTGTTATTTTAAATATCAAAGTGCTAATGTTGAGCTAAGAATTTATGGCCCTTAACCTCCCTTTATCTTACAAGTCAAAGATCTAATTTGGCCTAAGCATTTAGATTTGGGCCCTCCTCAATATGACCTCATCAATTCTCAACCCCATTATAAAGGAACTATTTGTGGGAAACAATGTCATGTCTCTCTTTCCATCTATCACCCTTTTTTCTTCTATTAGATTTGCAATCATGTCTTTCTTCTCATCTATCACCCTTTTTTTTTTCTATTGGTTTTGTACATTTTTCCCACCAAAATATGGGTGATGACTCTATCATATCACTTAATCTTCTTAACAATGAAACTCTATTTGTCTCCTTTAACTTAGGTGATAAATAATCATCCTCAAACTTTCAAAAGCAATTCCACCTTATGTAAGAATAGATTTGGACACGAAGGAAGGAGAAGTTATTTTTATCAAACTTTTAACTTCACTCTTTACTAAAATATATAACCTCTTTAAAATTGCTCTCCTTAAACTCCCTAAGAAACTCAAAACTTACACCTTTTGATTAATGACAACACCGCTTTGATGTCCTTACCAAAACATGTCATCTTAACTTCCTTTAGATGTCTTAAAGGAAGAAGATTATCATTTTTCTCACTAAATGACTTTTAGGAATACACTTTGGCACCCTCAGGTAAGTAGTAAAAACCCTTTGTAAAGATGTGCCCTTGTAAAAACCGTCATAAAGGTGACCCTAAAAAAGATGAAATAATAAAGTAGATCCAAAAACTAATGCTTCAGATTGCTACTTTATTAGACTAAGAACCACCTCTTTAAAAGGTAACCTTTGACTCTTTTTTTAACTTAGAGATTTAAGATATATTAGTTTTAAAAAAATTCAAAATGCCTATTCTAAATTCTTATGATGAAACTAATGGCTTAAATGACCATTGAACTAGGTTCCATACTCTTATATCTTTACATGAAACTTTTGAAATTATTATGTACAAGGCTTTTTCTATAACCTTAAAGGGTCCAACTCAAACATGGTATTTTAGCTCTTACCCTAATCAATTACAAATATGGAATCATTAAGTTGACATTTTGCGACTTAGTTTGTTATTAGTAAAAGATAAAAAAAAAAGCATTGTATTATGCTTTTAAAGGTTCTTCCCATCATACAAAAGATAACTTCATCACACCATCTAAGTTTCTTAATAACAAAATTTTATTCATCTCATTTAACTTGGGCAATGACTAATCACTCTAAAACTTCCAAGGGTAATTCCATCTTATGCAAAAATAGATTTAGACACTAAATGCCTTCGTGACTACTTTCTTAAAAGAAAGGAAAAGCTCTCCTTATTAGACTTTTAACTCCACTCTTCACTAAAATAAATGATCACTTGAAAGCTACTCTTCCTAAACTCCTTAAGGCACTTAAAACTTATGTCTTCTGATTGATGACAACATCCCTTTAATATCCCTACTATAACACCTTAACCTAGCTTCTTGTAGATGTCTTAAAGGAAAAAGATTATCCTTTCCCCACTCAAAGACTTTTAGGAATACATCCTAACATCTTCAAGTAGGAAGTAATAAAAACCCCTCGTAGAGATGCACCACCATTAAGAATGCCTTAAAAGTGACCTTAAAAAGGATGAAATAACAAAGCAAATCTAAAAACTAATGTTTCAGATTGCTACTTTATAGCACTGAGAACCACTCCTTTAACTCTCTTTTTAACTTAGAGATTTAAGATTTGTTAGTTTCGAAATTCAAAATGCCTACCCTAGATGTTATGACAAACCTATTGACCTAGCTAACCATTAGACTAAGTTTCACACCCTCATATGAAACTTTTTGAAATTATGATGTACAAAACTTTCTCCATAACCTTAAAGGGTCTAACTCAAACATGGTATTCTAAGTTTCCACCCTAATTAATTGTAAATGTGGAATCATCAAGTCAACAATTTGTAACCAAATCTGTTATTAGTAAAAGATAAAAAAAAAAAAAAAGGTCCTAACAACACTAATAAAAGTGCACCAATAACTTAAAAGTATTTAAAATAATATGGTCCCATTTTAATAAGATAATGTTGAAAATATAAGGCCCAAACTCCAACTTCACTTTAACTACCTTTTATACTGTTTAGAAAAGTTTCACTTTACCTCTGTCATTAGACAAAAATCCATTAAAAAACTTAATTAAGGTTATGTCCTGAGCAAAAAAGTATATATGAGTAAAAGATGCCTTTTGGATCTATAACAAAGTTAAAGGACATTGGAAAGTCTAGAATAGCAAACAAAGCCCTCTTCTCCTTCCACCTCCCAAAGAAGGAGGAACATAACTCTAGGCTATACTCCATTAATTATAATTCAAGCTAATATTTAGGTGGAAATAAAGATAAAAACATAATCAATTGGCCATAACAACTTTTTAAATCCAAGATATCATGATAGAAGGAAGTTATGTTGTTTCCATAACAATCATAGTTATTATACCAAGGAATATTGCAACTTTAAGGAAAAAATTGAATAGACCCTTACAGAGAGGCTTACTTCAAAAGTATATATGAAAAGAAAATCAATGTCAATTTGAAAATATAAGTCTTTTCTTAAAAAAGAAAGTACTCCAAAATCCAAAAGAGCTATATCTTAGTTAAACCAATATGGTCCTTCATGACTTACTTTAAGAATGATAAATGTGTT
Source organism: Ceriops tagal (assembly GCA_021533255.1). Classification (NCBI taxonomy): domain Eukaryota; kingdom Viridiplantae; phylum Streptophyta; class Magnoliopsida; order Malpighiales; family Rhizophoraceae; genus Ceriops; species Ceriops tagal. Next base: position 3,230,908 of record CM038608.1, read on the forward strand.
GTTAAAGGCCCCACCATTGGTATCACCACCATTATAAAAAATTCCTACATAAGGTGCATTTTAAATGTACAAAGGAAGTGACTTAAGGAATCCTACACTTTCATTACTTTTACTAATAATGACTTAAAAGGCATCAAATATCCATGCAATGACCTTTTGGTAATCAAAGCTATCTTTAATGAATTTGATATATAATGTTTATTAATGCATACAAGGAGTTTATATGACATATTGTATTATGAGGCTATTATTACAATGGGACTTTGAGAGGACATATTAAAGAATGTTTATTACTCTTTACATAGTTTTTTAAGAGAACTAATTATCATAGAAGGTGTAATTATGATACCAATTATCTTATGTCTTCTCTATTGTTCCCACAGCCTTATATAGGTTGTAATTGTTATCAATTAGATTTAAGTGTGCAAGAAAGTAAAGCCACATGGAAGGGTAAGAAAGTAAAGTCACATGGAAGAGCAAGAAGGTAAATCCACATGGAAGGGTAAGAACGTAAATCTACTGCGTAAGCTTTGGAAGGGCAAGAACGTAAATCTGCCACGTAAGCCCTATTAGGGTTTCATGGAAGAGAGTATATAAAGACCTTTGAAGACAAAATTATGGTAAAGCCAACATAATTGAATACACGGCATAACATAAAAGTGTGTGGATGGCCAAAAACACAATATACAGCCAAAGCACACCAACGACAAGCGAACGGCAAAATAAAAAAGAAGCAACCGTTGTGAACAGAGCAGTCGTCAAGTGAACAGTAGCTGCACAGTGAAGCCATCGGACAAAGAGAGAGAAAACACTTGGAAGAGAGAGAAAAGAAGTCGTCGACGGGAAGAGAGAGAAAACGAAGTAGCCGTCGAACGAAGGAGAGAAAAAAAGGGAGAAGAGGAGAGGTTGACTATCGGAAATAAGAGAGGACACCGATGGCAAGAGAACGACAGAACAGGGGTTTGACGCCAAAACAGAGCAGCCATTGAAAAAGCTGTCGTCGGAAAAGAGGAAAGGTCGACAGAATCAAGAGAGAGAGAGATGGACGAAGAGTGAGACAGCACCGGAAGAGCAGACAGCAAATTTGCGACGGTGTAAGACAAACGAGTCGACACGGCTAGATGGTGAGAGAGAAAGCACGACATGGCAAGAGAGAGAAACGGGTCGACGGCAAAACAGAGTGGACAATCAACGGAAAACCAGGACGGCCAAAATCAGATTTGGGGGCTGAACGAAGAACAATCGTCGAGAAAGAGAGAAAGGGGAGATGTCCGAAAAAGTGAGCAGAACGGCAAAAATAGACAACCAGCGGAAACCCAAAAACGGCCAAATCGGAGTCGACGGGAAGGCAAGAAAAAGAAAATATGGCCAAAATCAAAGATAGCTGGATGGCAGAATAGAGGTGAACGGCAGTAAGAGAGAGAAATCCGGCTGGATGGTAAGAGAGAGAAATTCGGCAATAAGAGAGAGAAATCTAGCTAGACAGCAAGAGAGAGAGAAACGGACAGGCGAGCCGTGAGATAGTGAGATCGTGGGGCAAGGAGACGAGTGAGACCGTGAGACGGTGAAAGCAAGAATTGTGTGAGATAACGTAAAGAAGGAATTCGATGAAGCATTCAAAGAACTCAACGTATTTCAAGACTTCTTTAAGAGAGGTTAGAGAGCGTTGCAGTGAACTTTTAAGCAGCAGTGGAGCAGCCTTTCAATTCAACAGAGGCAAGACAAGTTAGAAGAAGGGTAGACACAGTAAGCGACACTCTTTGTATTGTACTTGCTTAGTAATTGCAATAATGAAAGGAGCAGAGAATTAAGACAACCATTGTAACTGAAATTTTCAAGTATAGTGGATAATCTCAGTAGAGGGAGAGTCCCTACCATCATGGATGTACGTCACGTTGATGGAACCACGTAAATCTCGTGTGTCCTTAATTTGCTTTACGTTCTGTGTTTTGAATTGAGTTGTAAATGCAGTTAAAGTATCAGCCAACCTATAACCTAACGAAGACTTAAACAAGAATATCCGTATTGTCTATTAGGCAAGGTGTTTGAAAAGTGACTTTGGGGACTATTGTGATTAGTAGGTAGCAATAGATCTACCTTAATCGAGTCTGAGAAAGAGTTCGCTTTTAAGAAGAGGTTGAAGTTGTTCACTTACCTGCGAATTACAAATTGTGGTGATACTGATTCACCTCCCCTCTCAGTATCACAAACTAGTAGATCCTAAGGAAAAGTCGGGAACTTCATTCTCCTTCAAATGGCCAATACAACCCTTGAGTTTTTTATGGTTAAACCTCTATCCTTATACAATGTAATTTTGATTAGACTAGCCTTTAGAGATCTTTATGCTTTCTTGTCCATTAAACACCTTAAAATGAAGTTTTTAACTTTAGCAGGCATTAGAGAAGTTTGAGGAGATAAAAAATAGGTCTAAGAACTTTTAAGTGGCTTGGATTAATGGGAAAGGAAAACCAAATAATTTCAAAATTTCTAGCATACAACCAAAAGAGGAGAAATTTTGGAAAAAGGTATTTCTATAAAAGGACTAGAGCTAATAAAAAAGTAGTGTATGTAAAAGAAAGACTTAACCCTCAGCCAAAAGTAGCATTGATTTCTTTCTTAAAGTGTAATGTAGGTATGTTTACTTAGGTACTAATCTAGAATTTATTTCTCCTAAACTCAATATAGACCTAAATTTTCCTCTTAAAAAAAGCTTTGCTTTAATTCAACAAGTCATTATCAAGGAAGAAATAGACAAGTTGTTCATTGCAAAATTCATTAGAAAAGTAACTTATTAGACATGCTAACTAATGTAGTTATAGTACAAAAGGCTAATAATAAATAGAAAATGTGTATTGATTTCACAAACCTCAATAGGACTTGTCTTATAGATAATCACCCTATTTTATACATTAATTAGCTGGTTAATGAAAATTCTAAACAGGAGCTCTCAACATTTATAGATGCTTTCTCTAGTTACAATCAAATCCCAATGTATTAACCAAATTAGGATAAGAATGCATTTATTATTGACAAAGATACCTATTGCTATAAAGTAATGTTAATTGAGTCAAAAAATGTTAAGGCAACTTACTAACATTTGGTCAATAAAATGTTTAAACATCATATTAACAAAAATAAGGAGTGTATATAGACAACATACTAGCTAAAGTAGGTTTGTTTTAAAGCACATAGTTAACCCCTAGGAAACCTTTAACACTTTAAATTGATACATCATGGAGTTAGACATGACCAAATGTGCCTTTGGTGTATAATCCAAAAAATTATTAGGGTTTATATACCCTCATAAGGAATAAAAACTAACCTTAAAAAATTTGCAACTATCTAGAACCTACCATCACCAAAAAGTATTAGAGAAATTGATGTTTTAATATATATGTTTGCTCATTTCAACAAGTTCATCTCTAAATCTAGTGACAAACAACTTCAATTATTCTAGATACTTAAGGAAAGTCCTTGGTTTTTAGTAAAGACAGGAATGTGAATGACCATTTTTTCAATAAAAAAATTGACCTTGCATATGCTACATTCCTCAACAAGCTAGTTTAAGGGAAGAAGTTTTTATATTTAGCTATTATCAATTCTATGGTAAGGTTTATGCTCTTTTATGACAAATATTATGTATAGAAATCAATGAACTATATTAATAAAGTCTTACAAGAGGCATAATTATGATATTAAAAATAGAAAAAATAACACTAACTTTCATCATATTGGTTAAGAAACTCAAGTTATATTTTTAGGCCATAAGATTGTTGTTTTGACAAATCAACCTCTAAAATCAATTTTACAATGATTGAATGTAACAAATAGGATGCTACAATGGTCAATGAAGTTAAGGGAGTTTAAAGTGTCATTTTAACCAAAAATGACAATGAAAAGCCAAACTTAGTTGATTTTGTCAACAAATATAAGCTTTAAAACATCTAAAGCAACTCTTATGACTCAAGCTTTTTACTTATTTATATGTTAATAAAGCCTCTAATAAATAGGGAAATAGAGCAAGAATCATCATCTCAAGTCTTATGAATGTAATCCTCAAATACACCTCTAAATTCTAATTTGTAGTGTTCAACAATAAAGTTAAGTATAAGGCATTGATTATAAAGCTCAACATTACTAGGACACCAAAAGTTAAAAGGGTAAAAATGCATAAAAACTTACAATTGGTTATAAGTCAAGTTGCAAAAGATTATAAAGCAAAAAAAAAAAAAAAAGAAACATGGCAAGGTATCTCTAAAAGCTAAGAAAGATCAAGATGAGTTAATCAAAATAAGGTTTCAACTTGAACTAGTTATAATTCTTAAGATAAAGAATGTAAGGATGTACTAATTATCTTACTCTTAGCTACTTTAAAATGAGAGAGTTAAATGATTAATTATAATGGAAATGTTAAAGAAGCTTAGTTATATGAAGATTAAAGTCTATTATTTCCATCCGTAATGATTTACATGCATTACCTAATCATTTAAAGCATTAGATTTGGAAAACTCCTAAGGGACCATATAAAGACAAGAGAGATCAAGTATAAAGTAATTAGATAAACTTTGCTAGATGAAAGGTTATATAGAAGTTTGTTTAACTTACAACTTTTAAAAGTGTTTGAATAAAGAAAAGGATGAGCAAATACTCAAGGATATTCATAAAAAAGTTTGTTCAAACTATAAAAGATGTTAAGTAATGCCAACTAAAGCACTAAAATAGAAGTTTTATTAGCCAAATCTCATAGAGACTAGCCACCTAACTAACCTTGATTTTGGTCCCCTATCTTTTCACTTAAAGGGACCTTGACCTCATTAGCTTACTTTAAATAGCTAGAAGGGAAAGAAAGTTTGCAATTATAATTATGAACTACTTTACCAAGCAAGCAAAGACCTAACCTCTATCTTCTATAATTAAGGCTATCATGCAAAAGTTCATATTGAGATCAATCATAAGCAAGTTTGATACTCATTAAGTTATCATTATTAATAATGGCAAGTTATTTGACAACCCTAAGTTTAAAGACTTCCACCAAGACTTAAGAATCCATCTAAACTTTACAGTAGTCAAATATCCTCAATCTAATGAATAGGCATAAGTCATTAAAAGGTCCATCATCTAAGCACAAAAAAAGATATTAAGCAAGTAAAAAGGATAATAAATGGATGAATTGTTAATTGTTATATGGACTTATTGCACTACACCTTAAGTAGTAAAAAGTGACACCTTTAGCCTTGGCTTTTAAAACCAAAGTAATGATTTTGATAAAAGTAGGAGAACTAAGCCATTAACATTACTATTTTTAAGAAAAATTTATTGAAAACAACCTTAGAATGATCCTTGACCTACTTTAAGAAACCTAAGAACAAGTTATAATTAACATAACAATATATCAATAAAAGATGGTCTAATATCATAATAAATTGCTCAAGAAGTAGCTTTTTATAAAAAGAGACTTAGTTCCCTGTACATGGAGACTCGATAAAAGTTAAAAAAGAACAAGCATGTTGGCGACAAATTGAAAAGAGCCTAGAAATTACAAGTTAGAACAAGTAGATAAAACCTTAATTCTTAAGTTTAAAACTTAACCAATTTAAAAATTTATTATCAACAACACTATAATTTTCTTTCTTCACTTAATTAGTACTTCCAAAATTGCTATCAAAATTACAATCATTTTTTCAAAATTGCTATCATAAAAAACAATTCTCCTAAAATATCTTGTTAGGAAAGACCCACAAAAAATGACAAAAAAAAAAAACTGTTGATAACCTAAGCACAAAAGACACAAAGATAGATAAGAAAGATTTGGTAACAACTTTGAGCGCAAAACACTTAAAAGTCAAGGAGCAAAGTTCCTACAATGGCTATAGACAAGAAAATACCTAAAGCAAGAACACTTAAAGACACAAAATACTGGAAAGACATCATGGCGCTATATTAAGGGAGGGAATCCATAAAGGTTAAAGTTAGATAGAATTTGATGAAAACAAGAAATTTTATCTCACTAAAAATTACAAAAGTGTGGTCATGTCTATCCACCTAATTATATGAATATCTACTATAACTAATATCATAAAAATACAAGGGGTTAACCATTCTTGTACACTCACTTGCATTCACACAAGGAAAGAAGATACATTACAATCACCTTAGGCTTGCATCAAAGATATACCTATAATTCTCTTTAAACAAATTATATTTAAAAGTTGGTATAGTTGCTCAAAAGAGACCTTAGGACATATGTAATATAGTCCTTATAGTGAATTTAACTTATAGCCTATTGTGAGGATGACGAGGGATTCTCATGTAGAAATCCACTAGCACCGTTAGAAAGGCTTACCCAAAAATTTTCCAAGAATGGCTTCTTGGCAATTAGAAAAAACCTAACTAAAAACTTAGGAAGGCACCCTCCTCATTCCGTGGGTTACACTATTGCCTTACTAATGTATATACAAGAAGCTAACAGCTGCCAAAGTTGAACACACCAAAAGAATATGCAACTGAGAAAACACAGAGGTCCAGTACTTCTTGACTGGATGGTATGAATCGCTTGTAGAAAGTTGAATTCCATAATAATATTACTCAAGCACAAGGACTTCGCCAACTGGACACCCAACTGAACAGCCATCAATCCCAATAATAGTGACTTCATAATTAATAGGCAATGACTTGGTGAAGCTACAAATAAGACGCCTGGCATGGTCTATCCCAGCAATACCAAGTCCACGGTGGCCTTGAAATAATGCTCTATCTATATTCAACTTACAATAGCCCAATCTAAGAGGAGACTAGGAAGATAACATTGAGGATGTAACAAATGGAAAAGGCACTTCTTGACACCAACAGTAGGCAAAATAAAGGGAAAGGGCCATGTCAACAATCACCAATGGTGGACAAGTCTTCTACCCAAAGATTTAGCGGTTTCCAGCCTTCCAATTGCCTATGCAATCATGAAAGCAAGTTCAAGATGTTCGCTACACACAAAAAGGGGACATACAAAATGGTACAAAAGTGGATACCAACAAATAAATCAAGCTAATTCATAATTGCAAGGTGATTCTCATGATTGTCCAGTAGCCATTGGATGCATTTGAAATCTGCATTTGTGGTGGGTTGATTAGGAGCACCATGATACAAAGCCACAAAATATGACACCAGCTGACCGTTCTGTATATAGACATATTGGAAAACAGCCCACAAAGGCAGGATTCCCGATAATAGGCAGGTTGGTGACTTTCTTAAAATGCAAGATTTGCCCCTTTGTTTTCTGCTACTTTGTGCTTGTCAATAATAAGGAGGGGCCAGACCAATAAAAAGACTGGTGATATTAAGATAATTTGATAATATATAAGGCACCAAACTTGATAATGTAAGTAATTGTTATTGGCCATCTCTAACAATGAAAGCAATCCAAAGCATTGTCCCCCGCTTTCTAATTACTTCCCATATCATACTTGCAATTACACAAATGGGTGGTCCCTTTGAGCACGTCCAAAACCTTTCCACTCACCATCCATTCCTTCCATCACTTTCACTTATTTCCAGCAAGGGACAACTGTGCTGCAATGAAAAATGAAGAAAAACAAGTTTGATTGTGTACAAGAAAGGGAAAAAATAAATAAATAAATCAAAGCTCTTACTTCAAAAATCAATGTCTGACACCCCCAACAAGAACGAGTTTGGCTCAGTGGACTCATGCAATTGCCTGTACTCTAAGCCTCTCACATGGACACTAAAGCAAGCTGCAGAAACACTCAATCAAGTAGATTCATTGTTACACTACAATTGAAAGATTGGTATACAAGATATGCACATATCAATAAAGATGGCATCATATTCTTAAGACAAGGGATACAAAAGCACTAGTAAATGACACTGTTGAAATTGAAGAGATAAAGAGTGTGTCTAAGTGACGATACACAGGATACAACACATGATCATCTATCTTTGCTTATCCCACAGAAAGTAAATCAACCCTATGTCACATTAAACATACATATCAAATGTGATGCATTGACCAATATTACTTAACAATGGGAAAACTACATAACATTGTGACGCCATTGGCACACAAAATTCTATGCCATTGTTATGCATCATTTAATGGGTCAAACAGGCAGCTGCATGCCAGTTTCATAAAATTCAAGTTCCAAATATAATATTTGGAAACCAGGTTGCAGCTTGGATTAAATGAAATTCCCCTCGACACTTCCTAACAGTTAAATATTTACTTTCTACACAATGTTAATTTGTTATCTTCACTCTAACAATGTGGGGTAACATATGGTGCAATTAATTACTTTCAAAAGTTGTGGGAAAATGTCAATCAATTACCATTCTCTATTTTCATCACACTTTGAAGCATTGTATCCATCTTTGTTTTCATATCTGAACTGTCATCCATATGTGGGACCACAAGGGTCAGCTCCCTGTAGATATCACGCACAAACCTACAAATCTTCTCAGCAAATTCAAGCTCCCCATCTGATATTCGACCAATTGCCAATCGCATTAGCTCTCCAGTGACATCTGCAAGCTGTGCATGAACAATAAGCACCTCTAATAGCACTTAAAAATGCAGCATGCTGGGCACAACCACCACAATCAAAATAACAAGAAGCCATGAAATCCTTATTTTCAGAAGAATAAAGCCACTAGCAACTTTTGATTATCATACACACTGGAACTATTTTTATCCCTTTTCAGCTATTAACAGCTTGAATCTATCAATAGATTACAGCAAAACAGTTGGAGAACTACTTATTGTTATTCTTACTATGTTCATTTGGTTTCTTTGGGATGGGAAGACAAAGTGTTTCAATGAATACTTACACAGCCAACAATGGGCAAGTAGCTTAAAACCTAATGGTGTAAACTGGACTGCTTTAATTGAGAAAAATTTATTCTCTCTACAATGACATGATCAAGTTGATTTTGGTACATAATGAATTGCTACACCATAGACACTCTATGCTGAATATGACGACACTCATTCCCAGGTCATAATTTCTCAGTGTCTGCATAAAGTTCAGGCAATTACCCCCAGCAGATAATCAAGGATGTTTATTTTCAAAGGCTTCATTGATGGATCATTGAGTGGTAAAAGAGTAGCATTTATCTCATCCAAATTCAAAAGCATCCCAGTTCTGCAGAATTTGCAGAATGTGGCTGCTTCAACATATTCTTGCACCTGCAAAATGTCAAGCACATAAGTCAACATGGTAATGTGTAACAAGGATCAGCATGGAAGAAGACAAGGAGGTCATACCCCAGGAGAGTATGCTCGTCTTAGCTTCCAAAAATCAGTTCCCCGTAATTCTTTCACTAATCGAGACATTTGCTGATCTGTCACTGCTGCTAAAGCCTTTTCTGCCTCGTAAAGGACATCCTCTTTGTTGTACTTGCTCATTCTGCAATCATTAAATCACAACTCTTTTTCAGTTCAGCACACATTGACAAGATAAGCTATGTGACCTCTGTGATGAAGCCTTAATGATATACCATTTTAACCAGAATGAATCCTTCAATGTCACCATGTAAAAAAAGAAAAGCCATGACTGGAAATCAACAGCTAAAGTGGCCACACAGTTCACTGTAGAGCTCAACTAAAGGTTCATATGAATTAGAAAGCACAAGGAAGGTCTAATGTAAGATGCATCAAATTTCATTATATAGGCATAACAAACAAAAGGAAAACACGTAACTAAAAAGAATGGAAGGAAAATAGGTTCAATCACCTATGAACTCGAGAGATGACCTTTTTGCTGTTAATTGTTACATCTCGGCTTGCCTTTACCACGCGCTCTCGTTTGTCATTCTACAGGTATATGCAAGTTAATTGCGAAAAATAGTACAATTTTAATAAATGAAAAACAGAACACAGAAAACACACAACAGCAGTAGATATGATAATAATCAGTCAGAAGTATGGTTAAATTGTAAAAATTTCCATAAAGGAAGATATTTGACATAAAGAGCAAAGCGTCAACCATATCTCAACAGCAATGAAGCACTTAACCCATTGTTAATTTCTGGTCAGGGCCAAGAGCCTAGAAACAATTTAGTTGTTACCACCACTTTCTCCTCAATCCCTCACCTCTATGTGCAATTATGCATACCCAGTCTATCAGTCAACTTATCATAGTTTGATAAAGTAATCAAGGATTGCATTGCGCAGCCAAGAAAAAACAGCAGTTCCATATTGACAGAACTGCCAAGCTAGCTGACATGGACACAAACAATACACAAATATGTGGTACAAATAATAAATATGGCAGCATCACAATCAGATGCAGCCAAAAGCAGCTGTCCTTTAGGAAAAACCTTAATCATTCAAAACCTGTAATGCAAGTAATTTATAACAGCAAAGGCCATAATTGCTTGGCGGATATTCAATTAACTGATAACAAGGTCTTTGGTGCGTGCAAGCATGCACATCAGTTCAGTAGAATCATGAAATTGTCAAGGCAGTCTAGTGTCCCACCAAGGCAATTTTAGGGCAACTAAATTGTTGTTCGGTAAAACTACAATTGAGATCACAAGCATTTTAGCAGTAAATTTTTTCCTTTTTTTTTTTTTTTTTTTTTGAGACTCCTACTGCTCTAGTTCGTAGATGAAGAACACGCCGAAAGTGAAGCCCCCTGACTAGTGGGGCACGTTTTCCATTTTCCAACATATTCCATGAAATTGTCATTTGCTTTAAACAGAAAACAAACACCATCAACGTAGTGGCAATAATGCAATTAATTGCTCGCAGGTCTCAGTTGAAAAGGAAAAAAACATATATGCATATGTTTTTCTGTTTGGTTGGTTTGTGATTATTACACAAGTAAAAAGAGATTAGGCAAAACTTATTGATGAATCCGAAAACAAGGGGTAGAAGGTGTGTAATACCTACCAGGCCATTGAGATAATCACCATAATCGTCAAAAGCGGCACTCATGGGGGCGGTGTCTGTGCTCATTTTCCTCGCTCTTTGTGCCATCCCAGCAACTGAAACTGATCCAAGCGCCCCACCTCCCCACTTTAACTTTCAAAAATTTTGCAATTTATTTACTTTTATTTGTATATTTATTTTGGCGGGGGGGGGGGGGGGAGGGGTTCTAGCCTGAGATATATAGTAAGCGAGAAACAAACAGAGACTCAAACAGAAATAAGAAAACTCCCACTTCTAGTATAACTTATACAACTGCAAACAAACACAGAGAAGGCGACAGAGAGAGAGGGAGAGGGAGAGGGAGAGGGAGAGAATTTACATGAATGGGGGCGGTGTGCTTTGGGTATGGACGCCACGAGCGCAGCCGAGAACCAGCAAGAGAGCCTGTTGAGCGTGTAACCGTACACCATTAATCAAGACTTTGATTTGACTCTCTCTCTCTCTCTCTCTCTCAAAAAAAAAAAAAATCTTTTTTTTAATTTTTTATTTTGGGGTGGTAGGGCTTCGACTTTTTATCTTTTTTCTCGGGGTGTTATGTCTTTGTCGCAATTCATTTATTGAAAGTAAAATTGTCGATTGGGTTTTTGGGTAAAATAATACTAAATATGTTTTTTTTTTTCATAAAAATAATATTTTGATTAAAATATAAAAAATTTTTATAATGAAATATTTATTTTAATAAAAATAATATTTTATAATAAATTAATAATTTTTTTCATTATATTTAATATTATTTCTTCAACAATCGTACGTGGGTTTTGGACTTTTAGGGTCGGGTCGTCAAGAAACAGCAAGTCGGCCCTTCATAATCATCATTGGGCATTGTTCCCAGCCCATGACTTGGTTTCATTTTTAATACAAAAAGATGCATAAATACCAACATATTAACGCATACACATACAGAGATTAATGCGTTTAAAGATAATTAAAAACGCATGTATAATGGAGAAGATTAATGAAGAATATCGAGAGAAGCACTTACACATGATAACTTTTTATTCCTTAAGGAGATATATATGATGAATTTAACATATGCGTAGTCGTTTCCTCTTTGGGTGACACTATAAGCACTAAGCTTATTTCATGAAAAATTTGTGAGCAATAAGTATAATTTTTTAAAGAAACATATGAAAATATATTTTTCCAAAATAAAATTACGTCACCTTATAAAGTGTTAATTGAGTATATTTATTTTTAATTGAGATAAGATAATTTACAAATATTAAAATATAAGGATATAACAAATTTTAGTCATTTGAGATAACATGAATCATCTTCTAACAATCTATTACCTTCTTCTTACTTAGCTAACCCAATAATCAATTTTTCTAACATCATGACTCTTAAAGACTTTTCACTTGTATCTTTGTGAAAGTTTAAAAGTTAGAAACTTAGTAAAGAATTAAATATTTTTTTAATAAACTTAATATCAAAATCAAACACTAATAAAATGTCTTGTCATTTAACAAATTTTTATTTTAATAATTTTTTTTTTACATTTATAATAAAAATATCTTTTGTTGTTTTATAAATCGACCCTTATAATAAATTTTTATTTAATAAATTAATTTTAAATTTTAAACACATAAAATTATTGATAAATTTGCTTTTTTCACAATAAAATAATTGACTCTAACCCTTTGTTTTTTTGTTTTTCATCAATCTTTTATTTAAGGAGTCCACAATATCATATCTTAAATGTATCCATTTCAACAATCATTGAAGCATTATGATGTGGTATAACTAGATAAGGAAGTTCTTTAATTCTTTATTTTACTTTTCTTACTATTTAAATATGTTCTTTTGTCCATTTAAACTATATATTTTTAACTTTTCAAATAAAGGTTTAGCATCAAATATCAAATGTTTATAAAAATGTAAAATGTAATTCAAACTTCCTAAAACTCCTTGTTATTAATTTTTATCTTTTAGTTTATCAAGAAACTTAAAGACAAATTCTATAACACTACCAATTGAGATAATGTTCTCATTTTTATTATTGTAACCAAGTAATCAAATCTTAGTTTAAAATAATTTCATCTTTTTAGTTGAGATTGCTAAGTCACCTTATTTTATAAACGATTACTTTGAAAGAACTTTTCTCTCAAGAATAGGTATGCTTTCTTTCTCATATTTTTGTGAGTTTTCAATCCTTAATTCTTAAAGCTTTATTCTTAGTTCTTGGTTAAGCCCTTATGGCAATATCAAATCTCCCTTTATTTTGTAATATTAAAAGTCATAAAAATGATGAAGAAGATAAGGCCATCAATATTAATAATAAGTCTTTTAAAGGAATTTCCAATGCTTTTACTAGCCATTATCTTAGAAGTCACTAGATGGAAAAATCTTAGGTTACTAGGGATGATACTTACATTTCAAAGTATTGACTAACATTAAGAACCCCCTCAAAGTGGGTATAATAACCAAGATTCAATGAGGAGAAAAGTCATGTATTTGTTTCAAATATGAGATGCTTCCTAATTACTATTATCAATATGGTTATCTACCTGATATCTTAAAAGAGTATGAATTAACTAATGCAAAAGATGATCCTTAATCATTTGGTAAATCTTTAAAGTTTAAAGACTTATATGCATTATTAGGAAAAAGAATTAATCTTAAAACATACTATAATTATTTGTAGCATTATAATGGTTGTGCCAATCAAGCTTTCTAAGGGGTAATGGCCCTCAAATTCTTGTTGATTAATTGAGAGCTTATGTTTATACAATGTCATTGCAATCTCAAGATGCTATTACCTATTAGAATTCAAGTTATGATTAAGGATATTGATATTGTTTTTTTAAACTTGGAGGAAATTTTGAAAAATATATCCTAACATATCTAACTAAGATTTTGTACTAATATGCCCCTTATTCTAATTGTTGTGTTTGATAAGGAAATATTTTCAAAAGCAAATACTTATCAAGGTCAAGTAAATCTATAAAGGAAGTAAATTGATAGAATTTTTTTTTTTACCTATTGTATCCTAAAAGGAAATTTAAGCCCCAATGGATCCTTAAGCTAGCAATCAATCCTAATTAATTATGCCATTAAGAGTGGGCCACCATATACCATTTATATCACAATAAGCCTTTATGAATGTTGCTATATCAATTCCTCATCACATGCTACATCAATTCCTTATCACACTCTGTTGTTTCCACAGCCTTGTATGGGTTGTAATTGTTGTCAACTAAGTTTAAGTGTGCAAGAAGGTAAAGTCATGTGAAAGGGCAAGAAGGTAAAGCCACATGGAAGGGCAAGAAAGTAAATCCGCTACGTAAGGGCAAGAACGTAAATTCATCGCGTAAGTCCTATTAAGGTTTTATGGAAGAGAGTACATAAAGACCTTAAAAGACAAAACTAGGGTAAGGCCAATATAATTGAATACTCGACAAAACACAAGCAACCGTTTAACCAAGGGAATCGGCCAAAACCTAAAGAGAAACCATCCAACACAAGAAAGGTCGACCAAAACACAGCCATTGGAAGAGAGAGAAAACACAGCCCTTGGAAAAGAGAAAAACCATATATGGCCAAGTAAAGGGTGGAGAAAAAAAAAAAAAGAACGGTCGGCAAAAATAGAGAAAAGAAGAGGCGGCTAACGAAGTGAAATGAAAAAAAACACCACCTGCAAAAGAGAGAGAAAACCCAACCTTAAGAGAGAGAGAAAGTGGTAAATGGCCGAAGAGAGGCTGGACGGCAAGCCAAAGAAGAGCCACTACTAGCCGAAAGAGAGAACCAGCATGGCAAAACCAGTACGGCAAAACACCAATGGCTGGAAGAGAGAAAACCAGCACGACAAAACAAAAGAAGGAGAAGAAGGTAGTGACTACAATGAAAGTCACACAAGTAAAGAAACCAACAACCTTGCCTACACAACAAGTAATGAACAAAAGAAAACAAGCTGTGATTAAACCCAAGAAGAGGCAGTTTTAAGGTGACTGTCTTTATTGTGGAGTTTGGGGTCATAAGGTGAGTAACTGCTAGTGGAGAAGGTCAGTATATGTCTCTAACTTGAGAAAATATGACGCTGCATACAGGGGGAGACAATACAAAACTCAGAGGAGAACACCTGTCGTGAGTTCTTGCACATACTATAAAAGGTAGGGACACACTGACGAGGATTGTTGGTGAAAGCCCAAACTAGTAGCTTCAAAGAACAAGTTTGCTATATTGGCAAACTTGGAACAATGTGAAAGGTGCGGGTAGGATGGTCATAATGCCAAGAGATGCATAACACTTCTCCCTAAGCAAGAGAAGGCACTCAATGGCACAGTGAAAACAAGCGGTGCAGTCAAAGCTAAGAAAAAGGAGAAAGTTATCTTTCAGCCAGTTCAAAAGAAGGAATATATAGCAAAAAAGGAGGTGGCTAATATAGTTAAAATTGCACTAAAGGCTGATTGCAAGGATAAGCAGTGGATCCTTAATAGTGGATGCACTTCGCACATGACGGGAGATAAGAGTAAATTATCAAAGTTGAACAAATCAAGAGAAGACAGAGTTAAGTTTAGCAATGATGATTCACTCAACATCAGTGGTCAAGGGTCAGTGAATATTGGAAAAGGAAAACTGAAAGATGTTTTGCATGTTGAAGGACTCAAATATAATCTAGCATTTGTCAGCCAACTATGCAATGAAGACCACAAAGTGATATTCACAAAAACAGGTTGCCAAGTAAAAAGTAAAGAAGGCAATACTATTGCAGCTGGGATGAAAACAGTTAGAAATTTATATATGATTGATGAGGACAAGACAAACAGCTGTTTACTTACAAACGAAGAAGAAAATCAACTTTGGCATAGGAGGCTGGGACACTTATCACAGAAGAACATGAGGAAGCTGACTACTACTCATGCAATCAGAGATATTCTTAACCTCAAGAAAGAAAAAGAGAGAGAGAGAGAGAGAGAGAGTATGTTTGCTCAACATGCTCTAAAGGAAAACATGTCAGAAAGCAGTAAAGGAGAGAAGAAACAGCACATACCACTGAGAGAAAACACGTCCAAATAAGGGAAAGGGAGAAAAAATCTGGAACAGCCAAAGAGGGATGGACGAAGAGAAAGAGACTGTCGACAGAACAGAAGAGATCTGGTTGGACGGTGAGAGAGATCCGGCTGAACGGGAAGAAAAGAAACGAACTTACCCAATAAAACAAAGAGCAGCATGGCAAAATAACACAAAGCATGAGACCATCGGCTGGAAGAAAACCAGAAACGAACGGGTGAGGCATGAGGTGTAAGACCAGCAAAGAGGAAGAAAATCAGAAACGTGAGGTGAGAGCAAAAATTAGATCGGGGCTAGACGGTAGAATAGAGGTTGCAAAAGAGAAAAATCAAAGACGGCCAGAATAGAGGTGTAGATGGCAAAGACAACCGAGAGAGCAAAACGTGAAAGACAATCGGGAGAGTGAGCCGTAAGATAGTGAGATCGTGAAATAGGAGACGAGTGAGACCGTAAAACGATGAAAACAGGAGCTATGTGAGACAACCTAGAGAAGAATTCGGCGAAGTATCAAAAGAACTCAATATATTTCCAAATTTCTTCAAGAGAGGTTAGATAGCATTGTGTTGAACTTTTAAGTGGCAGTGAAGCAGCAATTCAATTCAACAGAAGCAAAACAAGTTAGAAGAAGGATAGACACAATAAGTGACACTCTTTGTATTATACTTGCTTAATAATTGCAATAGTGAAAGGAACAAAGGATTAAGGCATCCATTATAACTGGAATTCTTAAATATGATGGATTGTCTCGGTAGAGGGAGAGTCCCTACCACCATGGATGTACGTCACGATGATGGAACCACGTAAATTTCGTGTGTCCTTACTTTGCTTTATGTTCTATATTTTTGAATTGAGTTATAAACGCAGCTAAAGATTAGCCAACTCATAACCTAAAAGAAGACCTAAACAAGAACATCTGAATTGTCTATTAGGCAAGGCGTCTGAAAAGTGACTTTGGGGACTATTGTGATTAGTAGGTAGTAATAGATCTACCTTAGTCAAATCTGAGAAAGAATTCGCTTTTAAGAAGAAATTGAAGTTGTTCACATATCTGCGAATTGTGGTGATACTGATTCACCCCCCTTCTCAGTATCACAAACTAGTAGATTTTAAGATGAAATCGGGAACTTCACACTCTTTACAACTCTTTACTAAAAAGAGGTATCAACCAAGAATTTAAGAAACTATAGCAAGAAACTCAAACTTCAAACATGTCATTAGCAATAAAAGAAAAAAACTTAAATAGATTTGTCTTTGATTAATGAAGAATAAGTTTATTCACTTAAGAGAAATACACAAATAAATTTTTTATGCACAAAAATAATTCTTTTTTTTTCTTTGGTAAATAACTAAAAGTTCTCTAAAATATCAAAATATCAAAGAACATAATTTGTAATAAAAATAAATACAATCAACATGTCTTATATCCTCAACATAATCCTTAAATAACTTAGCTAACAATCCTTTAGTTATAAGATTAGCAATTATAAGGTAAATACTAATATATTCTATTACAATTACTTATTCTTTGACATAATTTATAATGACTAAATATTTTATATTAATATATTTGCTTTGACTTCTACATTTATTTTTCTTTAGAAAGAACACAATAATCAAATTATCACAATATATTTTTAATGCTCTAGAATTAAAATTCATAATCTATAGTCCTATAATAGAATTTCATAATTACTAATCATTTATTTTACTTTTATAGTAGAAGAAGTAATAATAGTCTATATGATACTTCTTAACACCTTTAATAAGTATAAAAATATATCTAATAGTAGCGTTGTTGTTATCTATTAAATCAATAAAATCAACATTTGAATAAATAATCACCTTAAATTTGTCAATATGTTTATATATAAACTTATAATTATTGATTTTTTACAAATACCGTATAACCTTTTTTAATGATTTTTTAATATTCTTAATTAGGATTACTTAGGCATCTCTTTAATATTTTTATTGTAAATAAAATGTCAAGTCAAGTGTATAATTGTGCATACATAAGACTATTAATCACTTATGCATATTATATGTGCTTTATCTCATCTTACTTTAAGTCATTTTGAGAATATTGTAAAAGATTAAATTTATACCTTTTAACTAAAGGTACTACAATAAAAGAATAATGTTATATCTTAAATTTCTTTAAAACTTTTTCAATATAAACTCTCTAAGATAGTTTTTATTTTTTTGAATTTCTATACTAATAATACATAAAACTTCACCAATATTTTTTATATCAAAATTTTAAGAGAAAAAATTTCTTAATCTTTTGTAACAATCTTAAATCATTACATACAAATAAAATATCATCTATATATAAGATTAAAATAACATTCTTATTCTTATTAACTTTAAGGTATTACTCTTGTGGACCTTAAGGTATATATATATTGATTCATAATATTCTTTATAAATTTATCTGAGATTATGACATTATGAATTTAATATACCATTGTTGAAAACCTTGCTTGATCTTGTATATGAATTTCTTAACCTTATATATGAGTAACTCTTCTTATTAATAATTAAACTTTCTTCCTCAAAATCCTTATTCAAGAAAATTATTTTGATATCCATTTGATGTATCTCTAAATAAAAAAAATTAAAAAATCATAATAACTTTGAATAAATCCTTCTTTAAGATTAAAGAAAATGTTTCATACTAGTTAATGTTTAAAACTTAATTTTTAATTCATGTTATTAAAGAGATTATAAAAAATTTATAATTAAGGATATGGGAGTAAAAAAAAATTTAATAAGTAAATAACTTGAACTCAATTTGTAATTAATTAAGTTACATAG
Source organism: Ceriops tagal (assembly GCA_021533255.1). Taxonomy (NCBI): domain Eukaryota; kingdom Viridiplantae; phylum Streptophyta; class Magnoliopsida; order Malpighiales; family Rhizophoraceae; genus Ceriops; species Ceriops tagal. Next base: position 3,249,674 of record CM038608.1, read on the forward strand.
ATATTATTTTGATTTTTTAAAAAATGAAAAAAATTGATCTTAATGTTGCATTTTTCACAATTTTAATGAACTATAGACAATTCTTAACTTTTTTTTTTTCCTTCTTTAATTGCTTTAAATAAGTTTGAATCAATAATTCATGAATTTAGTTCAATCTAATTACTATGTTGAGCTTGTTCATAAAACTTTGAAATTTTAATTAGATTAGACTATTCTCTACTTTCTAATAATTTTTTTTTTAATTAAAGAGACCAACCCAACTTTATTTCAATATAATTTTACTCCAAACAATAACTAAGTCACGTCTAATTTCAAGCTTAAGGGTAAAGGTGTTAAAGGTCAACGTGAGCTAACAACTTGCTTAAAAATATTTGAGTTAACTCAAAAAGTGATATAAATTTACAATAATTTGATCTAAATGATTTGAATTCAAATTTACACGACTCAACTCAAAAGACATTAAATTTTTTTTGGAAATTATTTCTTTTTTGAAGAAATATATAAAAAGTTTGTTATTTAATGTTTTTATAGTTTTATATATTATTTTATTTATATATAATAAATATATACACAATATAAATACATACTACTTTATTTTTATATATTATAAAAAGTATATAATTTTTAAAATTTATAAAATTTTTGATATATTATATATATTAATTATTTTATATTCATGTTAAATTTTTATGTTGTATCATTATCAATTTTATTTTTTATATTTATAATAGTTTAAAAATCTATTGGCATGTCTATATATATATATTATAAAATAATATAGATATATGCAATGAGTATAATATATTTCTATACTTTTAACACAAATTAATGTATAAAAAAATATATAATAGATAATAAATGGGTTTACAGTTAAACAGCAATGATAATATATATATATATATATATATATATATAATTATAAATTATATTCTTTAAATTTAATCAAATTCAAATATAAATAATTTAAAAGTGACTTTAAATTCAAAAGGACTTAGAGCCAGTTAACTGTCATGGGGAGTAAGTAGGACGGATGAAACCGGGAATTGCTGGGACCCAGTTGAAAAAAAATAATTAAAAAATAAGAGGAAGCCAGCTCAGAAATCTTCGAAGGAAGTGGCACTGTATGCATTATCAACATCACGCATAACACGCGCGCACGCTCTCTCTGAAACCAAAAGTCCTCGGCTATCAGTTTCGTAAAGACAAAACGCACTAACAAACAAGAATCTCCGGCGGGAGTCACGACAAGAAAAAGGACAACAACCATAAAAAAGAAGAAGAAGAAGAAGAAGAAGAAGAAGAAGAAAACAGTTGTTGACCTTAGAGAACTGTGAGAGTGCTGGTCTACGGATCTCCCCTGACATCGTTGTCAGTTTAAAGGTTCTGTTCTTCTTCTTTTGTTTGACCTTTTTTCTCTGTTTTGGTCATAAACACCAAAAAATAAATAATAAATAATAATAAATAAAAACACAAAGAGAGTCAAAGCTCTGAGAGAGAGAGAGAGAGAGAGAGAGTGGGAGCGAGAGATGCCTCGTGCCTGGATTGATACCGTTAGAAGAATGAAGGAATAATGTCGAATCTTCTCGGGAAAATGGCGGTGGTGGTGGCGGTGGTCTTTGGCTTTGGCTGGAAGTAAAGTAGGGAGAAGCAGAAGGAAAGCGTATTGGGTTTTTTTTTTTTCTTTTATTTTAATCTATATTAAGAAGGCTTGTAGTTGGAAGGTAATTAATGCTGGAGCTAAGGCCAATTAATGGAGATAGAGGCGAATTGGGTGGGTGTGGGGTGTGGGGTTTGATATAGACACTCAGAGCCCTTGGCTGCTGTTGGCACTTGCTTGCCCTATTAATCACACACAGCTAAACCAAACAGGCCCACACCCACAGACAGAGAAAGAGAGGACCTTTGCATTAGGGAGAAGATTTACCTTAACATAATATTACGAATCTGGTTTGTTTGTTTATTTATTTATTTCTCTTTATTTTTTGCTTTCTCTCTCTTTCTCTGTTTTTTTTTTTTTATCTTTTTCATTTGATGCCTTGCCTGAATTCTTTCCAACTTATGAGGTTTCTCTCTCTTTCTCTCTCTCTCCTTCTATTTCTCTCTCTTTAAATCCATTTATAGATGCTTTTCATTTGGTTTCCTTTTTCAAAGAACTGAGTTACTGGATCTGTTTAAGTTTCTATACGTTTTATATGCATTTTCAAAATTGTTAGTATATCGCTTTTTTTTTTTTTTTATTCCTTTTCTATTTGATTCCTATATCGGCAACTGATATACCGAGCAGGGGTACACTTTGATTCTGTCTCAGGAAGGAGAAAAGGGAGCTGAGACTTTTAGAGGATCAACAAGGTATTTATCATATCCATAGTTCCTTCGTTTTGATGCTTTATATTCGGTTCCATTTTGGGTTGCTCTGTTGTGTGTGTTGGGACCTTGCTTTGGATCCCTCATATTTCTTGATTTTTTTCTTTGCTAATATTTAGATTAAAGCTGAACTCTATATGGGAATTTCTAGATTGTCAATTTTTGAGACTTGGGAGCCATCACAGAAGCTAAAACTGTTTTCTTGTCAGTTTCCTATGTGTCAAAAAAAAAAAATGTTTCATCTTGGCCTCATGCATCGATAGATGACAGATATAGGATTTGAATTGTTGGCTGAAAGTTTTAGTCTTAATATTTTTTTTTTATTCCCTCAAAAACCAAGTATCTTTGAACTCTGCTGTTGGGCCATTCTGTGTAATTTTCGAGGCTTTTTAGCTAAGAACACAACATTCGATCATTTAAACTATTTATTCTTGTCCTCTAGTTAGTGGTTGTCAACTGCTTTTTTGTTCTTATGTTTTATACTTTTTATTATATTTTGGGATTGCTAAGTGAGCCAGTTCCTGGAATCTTCTCTTGACTAGTTCATAAGATGCTGTGATACACTATTTTACTGTTTTGTCCTTTTTTTTTGTGGAAAGAACAAGTTCTGGAGATATATGATTCTTTTGTGGGGGGGTAAAATTTGGTTATAGTTTTGATTTTAAGTGTATTCAAGTTGAGTGCTTCCTCTCTAATGATCTTTGTACCTGAATTTCTTCATCATCTTTTCTGCAGTTGACCCATGCCATGCATGTATTGCAAGATTGTCCCACTTTCCCTTGCTATTACCTTAAACATTTTCCAATTTCTAGCTAACTCTCTGTCTTGGAATTGACAATTGAAGCTTCAGTTAAGAAAGCATAATTTTTGCTCTATGGTTAACACTTTAGTTAGTGATCAATAAAAATTGCATGTGTTAGTTGGATGTATGCAACTTGGCTGATCTTGTCTTGATGTCATTGTTCTTTATCTTCATGTTAGTGAAATGATTCTTACTATGTGTTTTAAAATCAGTAAGTTGCACATGATTCGTACAATTGAGAATATCACTCTACATAGTTTAAAAAATTAAAGAATGTTTTGTCATTTGGCATCTATGAGAAAATGAAGTTTGGTAATGTCCGTACTATGTCTATTTCAGACTTTGGTCACATATTATTTATCACATATTATTATTTACAAGAATTATTAGGAGAGTTTCAATTATTGTAACCTCATAGGTATCGTCATCTGCTCTTGTTTTACTTCTTGGATATATGTTCTAAGAAACCTTTTAAAGGTTAAAGTTATTTTACAGATGAAAAGGTTTGGTACAAACTCTCACCATGTTTTTGCTTAATATGGTGATATTATGATTTTTAGCACCTTCATCTTTTATTATCTCATAAATGTGTTATTTTGAAGTTAAACTTCAAGATTTGAAAGCTATGTATATCTTTAAGCTTAGTTTTTTTTAGTGTAGATCTCTGTATTACACATATTTCTGGTGATTTATGTGCTGAGTGTTTGTTTCTTGTGGATAATGGTCAGGTATACTTTCACAGGGGACTGAGCCGTAGGCTCAATTCTGAAATTGTCATGTGTCACTTTGGGCCAAACTCCATTAGAACTGAGTCCCAAAAGGTGTTATGAAGAAAAATCATAATGGAGTATCTGGTGATATCAAGGACAATAAATGTGATACTGATAAAATATTTCATGTGAAAAATGATGAAGATGGCTGGATTGCCTCAAAGTTTATTTGTTCTATGGATGACAATGAGAGGGAGATAACAGACTTTGTGGCTCCAATACTATCTAGTCATTGTTCTTGACAACACAATCATTTGAGAAGGATTCAGTCATCTATATGGAAAAAAGTGTCATGGAACACAAGCTGCCAGAATTGATGGTTTGTTATGAAGAGAATACCTACCATGTGATTAAGGATATTTGTGTTGATGATGCAATGCCTTCCCAAGGCAAGTTTCTGTTTGACGCAGACATAGATGAGACTACTCCATGCTCATTCTTTTCCCTTGGGAAGGACATAAACAATGTGAACTCAAAAGAAAGAGTTGATATTAATATATCCATCCCAGAGGCGGTGAAATCTCCAGCTGGAAGAGAAAAAGTGAATCTTCCATGGCCCTTTCCATATTCAGATAAAAAGGGCTTACAAAATGAATTGCCTCCTGATTTGGGCTGCAAGTTTTCCGCTCTGGGTGGGGAAGTAAAAGATGTTGCAACAGATGCATTCAAAGCAAATTTTCCTCTCAGAGACTTTCTTTCAGTGCCTGAATTGAATAGAGAACTTTCTGATTTCAAGTCATCTATTGAAAGCATGGTTGAAGCAAAAGAACAGTCTCTTCAGGTACACTTACCTCAATTGAGTTAAGTTTGAAATGTAGCAAAAGCTTTGTAACCATACTAAAGGCTCAATCTTTCTGAAGATCTAATTATTATTGTACTTAGTAATGTGGTATGTGATTTCCATTTTTCATCTTCTTCTTTCATTTGTTTTTTCATTTACCCAAGTCAATGGGGCTTGAAAAATGAATTTGCTGTTGCCATGCTTCTTGTGCACTTCTGTAAACTTATATAGATGATGTTATGGACCATAGTTATTAAACCCATCTTGGACGTCCACTCGGAGAGGGGAGTTGGGTCATCGAGTCATTGGTTCAACTAATGAGCAATGGTCTCTAATATTTTTATTAAGTTTATGTATATGTGTTAAATTTTTTTCACATTCATCATAATCTCATGAACTGTAAGTGAGTGTAAACTTTTTTCTTATAATTATAAGAATAAAATTGTTTATATTTTTTAAGATATATTATGAAAATTTAATTATCTTAACATAAAATATTAATGTATATTTTGAAGCATTACAAATAAAATAGTATTTTATTGAATTAAATATTTAATTTGATATTTTAAATATTGTAACTTTAAGGTCAAGAATTTTTAGCTATAACATTTTAAAATAATAATAATAAATTAAAAAAAAAAAAAGGAAAAGCCCACTTTTGGGTCACGTGGTTGACCAGTTTGACCATGTCATTTTTGGTAAACTGTTCAACTAGGCATTTTAGCAAACTGTACCGATTTAGGGTCCAGGTCAGGTTTAATAAGTAAGAATATCACTGGTAATAGAAAGTGTTGGAAGCCTAAATAATTAAAATGCATTTGATCATCAGTGAAACACTAAAGATAAGGCATCATTTTTTGGCTAATGAATAGCTTGACTTAGGACCTGCAACAAGTGTATCTGTTATCCAGGCTAGTTGCTGTATAAAGTGACTAAAGGTCCTCTGGTCTTACTCAGAAATTGTTTTTCAGCTTCATTTTCATATATATTGGGTATATGGCAATGGCGACAGACTAATGGGTGAGTATGAAGTGTAGGGGTAGGGTATGCTATCTTTAGCGTGTGATATAGCAAATAATGTTTTGAATGCATTGCAGAGGCCAACTGAAGTTACTATCTTGGCTCCAAATTCTGCCTCTGAAAATGCCAGTGAGGAAGCAATATCGGGAAAATCCCCCTCAGTTTCTAGATCTGAAGAATCAGACCACAGCCATGCTGAGGAAACAACCTTGGCAACTTCTGCAATGAATTCTCCAACTGATGAATCTGACCTTGATCATAATGAAGCTGTCTTAACAAAGGCTGCTATCTGTGTGGTTGACAAATCAGATAATCAGGACCATATAGTAAAAATGTCTCATGCTGTGGATTTTGTGCCCAAGAAATCAACCAATATAGTTACAGATGAATTATCTTACGATAGTAAGCTGGAGACAGGAAGCATCACCTTTGACCTTGACTCTTCTGCATCTCCAGCAAGCAAGAAACAAAGGAGTCCTCAAAATATTGATTCAGAACTTTGTGTAACTGAAAAGTCACTAAAGCTCGAAGATTCTAATGCTGTACCAGTTTCAAAGCAACTTCAGCACAGTCAAGGGGAGTCAAGTTTCTCTGCAGCAGCAGATCCTTTGTCAGGCCCGATAACACATTCAGGGCGAATTGCATACTCTGGCAGCCTATCTCATAGATCGGATAGTAGCACTACTAGCACCCATTCCTTTGCTTTCCCAATGTATATAGCTCACCAAACAATCTATTTCATATTCGTAGTATTTCCTAAATTATTTTGGAATGCATATCTAATGTTTGTGCCTTTCATATTTGCTTGCAACAGATTGCAGTCTGAATGGAATAGCAGTCCTGTAAGAATGGCAAAAGCAGACAGGAGACATATGCAGAAGCATAGGAGGTGGAAGGAGTGCTTTTCCTGCTGTAGATTCTGAATGGTTCTGGTTTCTTCATAGGTTGAAGTGAAAAAAAAAAAAGTTATACATCTTCAGATATTATCTCATGATCTTAGAGGGTATTGTGCATATACATGTTCTTTTTCTGCCTCGGGGTGTCTTTAGGTTACATTGTTATGCTGCTTAGTTTGGTTTCATGTGAGAGAATAGAGATGCAAGTGGTAGATTTTCTCTCATACATTCTGTGCAAAATTTCAAAATTTCCTTTAAACATGCCAAGAATTCTCTTTTATCACATTTCATGCGGTTTGTGTTTCTTGAACAGTAATATGAGATTCTTGTTCGCCATTTTCATATTAACAAAAATGGAAAAAAAAAAAAGAAAAAGAAAAAGGTTTGCAATACAGCGTGACCCGAAAATTCTGAGGTGCTTTCACTTGTTATAGGCATCTGATGAGGTTATCGCTGTTGAGAAATGGACGGAAGCACGAGTCCGTATGTTGGACGGGCATTTTCTGGGAAAAAAAAAAAAATCTATCCTTAGTCCTTTGCGCTCCTTTTGTCAAAACCCATTTTCACTTTTTATTTCGTAATTAAATTTTTTATTTTTTATTTTATTTATTTGTAGTAACGAATTAAATATAATTAATTCATATATCATATGCTTATTACATGTTCTTTTAATAAGTTTAATTAATTTTTATTTATTGTGAAATAATTCGTTGTTATTATTACTGTGTAAATTAAAATAAATTTATTTAGTTATTTATTAGTTAAATATGATATTTTTCTTTGTATGTTCTTCTCTTTCTTTTTCTTTATCTCTTCTATTTTTTGCACTCCTTTAATCACCCAAAAAAAAGAAATAAAAAATTATATTTAAAGTTATTAAATTTCTAAGTATTTAGATCCAAGTTATTAACTTCAAAAATTATTTCATTAAGGTTAATATTGTTAACAATAGTGTGTTAATGGTTGAGAACTATTAATTTTTTTCGAAAGGCCTCTTAAATGCTTATATAATACTAAAAGATCTATACAGGAAACTTATTTATTTGAATAATAAATAAGTTAAAAAAACTAAAATTCATTTCGATTAATTAAGTTTATCTCTCCTCACAAATCATTTTTTGTCCTTCCTCTTAACAATCTCTCTCTTAAATTCTCTCTTTTTATTTGTTCCATGACAACAATAATTTTTAAGTAAACAAAAAGTTATTAATAAAAACATCATAACATAGAATTAAAGTGCATATCCCATAAAAGTTTGATTCACTCTTTTTAACCCATTAACCCAAAGCCTTTTAAACTATAAGCAACCTTTCTCATAATTGTACGATAAGCTTAAATAAGTTTCACACCTTGTTGACTACACTCTAAGCTATAAGACATACATTACCATCAACATAGTTCTTACGCATATGATCAAATAAATGCCTTTAACCTTTATAAGGTAAACATATAGATGTGTCACATAACTCTTAACATTAGCAAGATTTACCAATAAACCATATCACATACCTTTTGAAGTATAGTAGCTTGACATACTAACTTAGTTAATCCTTTTACTTGTTAGCTAATATAAATTTTTAAAGAGGTTATAAATTTTTATAACTTTACAATATTTAAGTAATCTCTCTTTCTTTAAATTATTTCATTTTTTCTACTCTTTAAAGTTTTCTCTTATTTAGACATCAAAGTACTCATACTAAATTACACTTTAACACTTTATAATTTTTTCTTTTATCTTGCAAATATTGAATCTTTTTACAAATAAACTCTTTATCATTTAATGATATATGTGAGAAAGATATATTATATGTTATTCTCTTCTTCATTAAAAAATGCTTGAAAATTGTCCAAATGAGGTTAATGTCATTAAAAATAATGTGCTAATAAGTTAAAACTAATAAATTTTTCAAAGACCCATTAAGTACTCAGTGATAATGTATTTGCTCATGTATTAAAACTAATTTATCCAAGTCAATAAAAAGAATTCACTTAAACAAAATAAGTTTTTCTTAACCCAAATCATTTTTTTCACCTCCTTAAGGTCTCTCTCTCTCTCTCTCTCTCTCTCTCTCTCTCTCTCTCATTTTATATATATATCTTTCATGACAACGATAATCTCAAAGATAACAAATAAAATTATTAATAAGGAAATCATAACATAACTCTAAAGGAAATCATAACATAAGTCTAAAGCTTATACCTCATCTAAATTTAGTTTACCTTTTTTAATCTATTAACTTAAAACTTTCTAAAATATAAGTAACTTATTATATGGTTGTATGACAAATTTACATAAGTTCTATACCTTGTTTATTACACTATAAGTTATAAGGCATACATCACTACCAGCATTACCTTAACATTCACATACCTGCATGACTGCTTCTTGTAGAGGCATTACACTACTACTAATGTTTGTAGGAAATCACATCACGCTACTCTTTAAAAGGTATTATCCTAGTATGCTTACCTAGCTAGTCTTCTTATCCATAATCCAATAAAAATTTTTAAAAAGACCTATAAATATCATATGCCTTTATAACCTTTAAGTAATCTCTCTTTCTCCAAGTTATCATCCCCTTTTTATATTATTTAAAGTTTTCTCTAATTTCAACATCAAAGTATTAATGTCAAGTCATAATTTAATAGCCCATAATCTTTCCTTTGTCTTACAAGTATTAAATCCTATTTCTAGTAAACTCTCTATCATTTAGTGTCATTTATGGAAATGACACATTATATGCATTTTTTTTTCTAAAATACTTAAAAATAAGCTAATTAAGGCCAATATTGTCAAGAATTATATGCTAATAGATTAAAATTGCTAGGTTTTTTAGAAGGAATATATTTGCTCATGCATTGAAACTCATTTATCTAAGCTAATAAAAGAAGTTCTGAAGTTTTCGACTTCACTCTAGGATCTACTAGTCTGTGATACTGAGAGGGAGGATGAATCAATATCACACCCCTTAAAACTCTGATAACTTAAGCCAAAGTATTCTACTTCTTTAATACTTTCGCTCTCATCAATACGCAGGTATGTGAACAACTTCAACTTCTTCTTAAAAGCGAACTCTTTTTCAGATTCGACTAAGGTAGATCTATTGTTACCTACTAATCACAATAGTCCCTAAAGTCACCTTTCAGACACCTTGTCTATTAGACAGATTGGATGTTCTTGATTAGGTCATTTTTAGGTTATGGGTTCGATGATACTTTAGCTGTGTTCATAACTCAATTCAAAACACAGAATGTAAATCAAAGTAAGGATACAAGAGATTTACGTGGTTCCGTCAATATGACGTACGTCCACGGTGGTAGGGACTCTTCCTCTATCGAGACAATCCACTATACTTAAGAATACCAATGTGGTACTCCCTATGTCCGCAATGTAGTTACAATGGATGTCTTCATCCTCTGCTCCTTTCACTATTGCAAATACAAAGCAAGTACAATACAAAAAGTGTCACTTACTGTGTCTACCCTTCTTCTAACTTATCTTGCCTCTGTTGAATTGAATAGGCTGCTTCACTACCGCGTATAAGTCCACCATAACACTCTCTAACCTCTCTTGAAGAAATATGGAAATACATTGAGTTCTTTCCAATGCTTTACTGAATTCTTTCTCTAAGTTGTTTCACACAACTCCTGCTTTTACCGTCTCACAGTTTCACAGCTTGCACTCACCCTTCTGATCTGCCGTTTCACGTCTCACGACCTGCCCTACACTTCTGATTAGTCACATCGTTACACGTTCTGGTCTCACGCCGTCGCACATTTTGTTCTCACATCGACACACGTTCTGGTCTCATACCTTACACACGTTTCTGGTTTGCATCTGCTTCACTGCACAGTTCCGCTGCACTCCCGTCTATTTCACAATTTTGCTGTACTCCTCGATCACGGTTTTGCTGCACTCCTTCATCACGGTTTTGCTGCACTCTCGTTTATGGTTTTTGCCATCACCTCACATTTCTGGTTTTCTTCTTTTCCAGGTGATCTCACATTTCTGGTTTCTTCTCTCTTCCGATGATATCATGTTTTGGTTTTTTCTCTCTTCCGGTAGTGTATATCTGGTCTACTCTGCTCTTCCGGTAGTGTCTCTCTCTCTCTCTCTCTCGATGGTGTATGTCTGGTCGGGTCTGCTTTTCCAGTGGTGGCTTTCTCTCTCTTACGGTGGTGGGTGCCTTTCCCGTTTCTCTCTAACATTTTCTCTCCTGGTTCTGTTTTTCATATTGGCTTTCCCAGTTCTGGTTTTCACATTGGTTCTCCCGGTTCTAGTTTTCCACGTTTTCTCTCTCTTCTGGTCTGTATCCGTGTCCCCTTTTCTTGTGTGTGTGTATGTGTTTCTGATTTCTTCTCTACCTTACGGTGGGTGTGTGTCGTCTTTGCTCTCCTGATGGCATGCAGTCTCTTTTCTTACCGTGAGTCACACGATTTCCTTCTAACCGATGGTGTCCTCTCTCTTGCCGTTGGTCACACAGTTTTCCTTCAGCCGGCCAAGGTCTCTTTGCCGTGTTGTCTCCTTGTCGTCCAGTCGATGGTTTCTCTCTTGTTGTAGGGTTTTGTCTCACCAAGATCTCTTTTGCCATTTGTGTGCTTTAGTCGTTCACCTCTTTGCCGAGAGTACTAGTGTTTTGTTGTCCACCCACACTTATGTCTTCCAAGGTCTTGGTTTATATACTCTCTTTCATGAAAACCCTAGTATGACTTACTATATTGTGATTTACTTTCTTACCCCTCCATGTAACTTCAAATTACTTACACACTTAAATCTAGTTGATAACAATTACAACCCATACAAGGCTGTGGGAACAATAAGTTCACTCAGATAAAATAGGTTTCTCTCCCCTTTTAAACATTTTTTCTTTCACCTTTTTGGTATATATATATATATATCTTATATGTAATTTAAAAACCATTTGTATTTACTTGAACTTATCATTTTTATGTTTATCTAAATTTTTCCTTTTTAAAAATATTTCAATGAGTTTTTAGTCAAACTTTATTAACAAACTACATATGTTACTAGCTTTCTTGTTATTTTCTCTTTATTTAATGGACAATCTTTTTTTTATTAATTAATTAGTAGTATATTACAATCAAATTTAAAGTATACCCCAATATATCATACATACATGCTATTGTAAGTTAAAAAAAAATGCAATGGAAAAGATTGGGAGCCACTAATCTTTTCTTTAGAAAAAAAAAAGCAAAAACAAAAAACAAGAAAATAAGATGTCTCAACTTCTAATAGATCTATTTGTGTAGAAAACATAAGGGTAAAAAATCCCTAATATATCCTTTTAGATGAGAAAAGATTAAAGGTTATATGCCCTTATTGTCCCTTTAAGAAAAAAAAAACAAATAAATAAGAGAAAAGACTTCCTAATAGATCCTTTTAAATGAGAAAAAAATTAAAGGTCATATACCCCTTATTGTCCCTTTAAGAAAAAAAAAATAGATAAGAGAAAAGGCTCCTTAATAGATCCTTTTAAATGGTAAAAGATTACATACCAAAAGCCAAGTCATAAGAGAGTTAACGACCCCTTTATTTAAAAAAAAGACCTTAGACTTTTTAATGGATATCTTTATGTAAAAAAAAAAAAAAGGTTATGAATTAGAAGCTCCTTATCTTCTCTTTAAAAGAAAAAAAAAATATAAAAAAGAAGATAAGAAAGATAGGTCTTCTAATAGATTCCTTTATGTGAGAAAAAATTAGGGAACATACATCTTTTCCTATAAAAAAACTAAAAACTCTTTATCTTACTTATATTTTTCCTTTAAGAAAAAGAAAATGAAGTGTAAGATTAAGGCATCTAATATATTCCTTTATATAAAAAAAATATTAGAAGTCAAATGCCTTATATCTTCCCAATAACAAGAGAGAGAGAGAAAGACTCTTATTGGCATAAAAACTTGAACCCCTAATAGTTCATTTTGTGTAAGAAATGATTAAGGGTCAAAGACCTTTATTTTTCTTTTTATCTTTTTTTTTAAGAGAGAGAGAGAAATGAAAGATAAGAAGTCTTTAACAAATCACTTTATATTAAAAAAAGATTCGACATATCTGACTCTTTATCTTCCTCCCATAAAATAAAAGGAAAAAAAAAAAGATAAATGATTTTTTACTATCATATGACATAAGGACTTTAACACCATAATTAATCATTCTATGTGTGAAAGGAATAAAGGTTTACTTTTTTCTTTTAAACTTTATGATGTTTTCCTTTATGTTGAAAAAAATTAAAGGTTAACAATTTTTTGTTATAAAAGGGGCTAAAGACCCTTTATTTTTCTTATAACAAAAAAAAAGGAAATTAAAGGGCTTTTGGTCCCCTTATAATAATGAGTCCTTAATAATTTAATGAATTAGGGGTTATTAACTACCTTATATTTCTTTTTAAAAAATTTTTAAAATAATTAAAAAAAGATAAAGGGTAATAATGGATCCTCATTTAGTATAAGAAAAGATTAAAGGCCAAAGGCTCACTACCATAAAAAGGTTAAAAGGCTTTGATTTTTCTTAAAAAAAACAAAAGGATAAAGAGAAAGAAAAAAGTTAATGAACTTTTAACCCCTAATAAATTGTTTTAAAAAGAAAAGATTGTGGATCAAAAGATTATTATCTTTCCCTTAAAATAAGGGGAAAAAAAGAAAAGAAAGATAAGGGGCTTAATTCCTTAATGGATTTGTTTGTGTACAAAAATATAATGATACATTAAGAAGTTAAAAACTAAAAGCCCATTTATGAATATTTTTTAAGAAAATAAATTATGAGTATTTTACTTTTTAACAAAAAAGGTAGTTTATAAATATTTATTTCTTTCAAAAAAATAAAAAGAAGAATTTAATAATATTATTTTCTTTTTAAAAAATTATTTTCTTTTTTCTTTTATTTTCAAGCATTTAACAAATTTTAAACATATGAAAAAAATTATTTACATAAATTATGAAAGTTGTAATACATGTTATATTTTAATTTAACAAATTAAGTTAAAAAAATTATAATTTTATTAAAATAATTGCAAATGATTATAAACCAATTATTAAGTTTATATCAAATGCTACATATTATTGAACCCTACTACAAAATGATAAAATTAAGTAAACATAGCTAAACAAGAAAAATTAATGACATGGCAAAAAAAAAAAGGTCTTGTTTCTTCTCAATTTCCACAATATTTTAGTATTAGATTTTCATGATGTGTGATTTTATTATATGTATTAAAAAGCAATTTTAATTTGTTTTTTATTTTTTTAAAAAACTAAATTGTGAGCATTTTTCTATTTAAAAAAATTGACAATAAATTTTTAAGAAAACAATAAAGAAAATAAGAAATAGATGTAAATTATTAGTTTTTTTTTCTTTTCAAGGAAAAAAAGAAATTTAGAAATTTTTTCTCTCTCTAAGAAAAAATGAATTCAAGAATACTTTTGAATTATTTGTTCATTTTACTTAATTATTAACAAATGTGTTTTGTGGATTTTAAAGGTTTATAAATAATTATTAGTATAAATTAAATAATGCAATAGTCATTTGATGATAATTAAATAAATAAAATGTATATGAAAATTATAATTTTATTTAAATACTAAAATTATAAATTTTTGGTTAACTTTGTGTCAAATACTTAAATTCTTTTAAAATTAATTAGAAGAAAATTAAAACTCAAATTAAATCCATTTAAATGAATCAACAACATTTTTTAAATTTCAGTAATATATATTTACAAATACAAATATGAATTGATATAAATAAATAAAATACACTATACAATATAGATAAATGCAAACATAAAATATCTTTCGAAGGCGCTAATTATTGGTCTCGATTTTCATGATTTTAATCAATCCACCGACAATGAAAACGTCGCCGTACCTTAAGCCCGTCCGGTCCGGTCCGTTACAAAGTTGGAAACAAAACGAAACTCGGCAGGCAGGCTGGGGAAGAGAGAAGCAGTGTTAATAATTAACGAAGACAAAACGAAGAGAAACAATGGAGGACATCTGGAAGAGAGCGAAGCTGTTTGCGGAGGAAGCCGCGAAGAAGTCCCAAAATCTGACGCCTTCTTCCGCCAAAATCGCCGATCTGGTAGCCGAGACAGCCAAGAAGTCCAAGGTTTTGGCGCTCGAAGCCTCCAAGAAAGCCGATCAGCTCAGAGAAGCCGCTCTCAAGCAAGCCGCCGATCAGGTCCCTATCAAGTCCATTTCCGACATCATTCCTTCTCAACTCTCCTCTCTCTCCATCGTCGGTGGTAGTGTAGGGGCCACGTCTGCGTCCTCCTCGGCTCCGGCTGTTTCCGATTCGGAGCTCCAGAAGTTCGGGATCACCGGGGATTTGACAGATTTCGTCAAGGGACTCACTTCCACTACCTTCCAGAACCTTCCTATTCAAGGTGAAACGGTGATTAAGATTTAATTCATTTGTTATTTGGTGAAATGTGTTGAGCTGTAGGAAATTTTCTTGTTTGGTTCTGATTGGCGCAGATGAAGCGGATCCGTCTGATGTGGCCACTACGGCGTCTAACGTACGGAAGGATCTCACGGAGTGGCAGGAGAGGCATGCTACTCTTGTTCTGTCCACTGTCAAGGTGAACTCTACCCAGCCTTTGATTCTATCTCTCTCTCTCCCTCTCTCTCTCTTTTTTTTTTTATTAGAAAAAAAAAAAGAAAAAGCAAAAAGAAATTGTGAAACTCTATTCATTTGTTGCTTTGGGTTTTTTTCTGAGTGATGCCAAATATTACAAAAATAAAAAATTTTTAATTTATCATAAAAATATTATCCTTGTCGATGAAGATAACTTTATACTAATAAAATTGTTTGATAAGATACTGAAAAGGCTCTCCATCTCAACAAGTACAGTATTTTGTAATAAATTGGTAAGACTTTTTCTTAGTATTTAGCATTATTCTAATATTGGATACAAACTCTAATTGCTAAGGAGAATACGCAACTCGTTGATTCAAGATCTGATATCACTTGTCAAGTTCCTCAAATCTGTAATTTTGCAGCTTATGCTTGTTTGGCAAAATTTCAGTTTTACAATTCAAGCTTTGCTTTGCAGGACCAAATCAGAGATTATGTTTGAAAATTTTTCCGATGATTATTTCTTTTGCAGACAATATCAAGATTAAGATATGAATTATGCCCACGTGTGATGAAAGAACGGAGGTTCTGGAGGATTTACTTTACTCTAGTCAGCACTCACGTTGCACCGTATGTTCCTGTTTTCCCCCATTTCCATCAACCTATGATGGACACATTAATATCAGGAGAAGCGATGGATGATATATCTTGCAAGTAGCTGCATTGTATAGCTGCCTGAAGCTGCATTAATAATTATGAAAAAAAGGGTTGTTAATTAATAAAAAATTTAATACCTTGTATAAAGTTGAAAATACTTATTTTCTTGTGAATATGATGAAATATATTAAGGAGAAAAATAAGCTTACTATTGCATTTTAAGTTGAAGATAAATGAAAAATTCAATACACGCATAAATTGAAATACATATGCAGAAGAATAGTTATTTGCATTTTTCCCTTCTAGGATACAGATATAGATGTGAGACCAATCTGTTTATAAAGAAGAGAGGCTATAGTTATAAGGATGCTGAGATTTGCATCATTTTCTATTGTTTGTTAATACATAGGTATGAGAAGCAGTATATGGAGGAGCTTAAGCACAAAGCTGAGGAGCAGATAAAAGATGACAAAGCCAAGCAAATTCTGGCAGCTGAAAAAGCTTCTAGATCAGATGTAACAGAAACAAACATGAAAAGTCAGAAGTCAACTGCAACATCTGATCAGGATTTGGACACATTTCTTTTGGGAGATTTTGAAGACAGCGATGGAGGTCAAGGTATATCCTTTGAGCATGTGTTAGGTTTCTATGCAATTATGCATTCTAGTGGATAGGGCCATTCTATCTAGTGGTTGTGAGTTTTGGAATTTTTAACTTGCTTTTGCAATGTAAACCCTGCTCCTGGAATCTTTTATTAAATTCTAACTCAAGAGGTTCAATTTGTAAGTTCAAGTTCTTAACCTTTGAGGTATTGCTTTTGTAACTGTTTTTTATTTGTTCATTGTCATCATTTAAAATCAGAGCTTTGAATGTCTGTCAACTCCGTGGACTCTTGAGCATATTTTCTATCATTATTGGCAAGCTAGTCTGAACTGTCTAGTACACCATGCCGTTTTGGCCAACGACTGATCCTTTGTGAAGGAGTGAACTTGCATTAGTGGGACATGCAATTCGGTTTTACTTAGTTTGTGTGCACATGGGCTTGTCAGCGCATGTGCAACAGGGAAAGGAGTTATGGCTTTATTCAGAAGGGTCACAATATGGATCTATGTTTAGATTTTGAAATTTTCTTTTCTCTCAGATGATGCTGATGGGAGCCTTGGTGATGATTTTGACAAGATTGGCAATTCTGTGAGTTTATCTCGTAAATTCGTTGGCTTCAGCTTCTGTCATGGCAGTATTTAATCTAGCATCTTCTGTTTCATTTAACTGAGTGCCAATTGTTGGAAATTCTTTGGGGTCTGGCCTGAATTATGATGTGCTGGGCTGCTGTGATTGTGAAAATTTATGGTGCCTTAATCAAATCCAGAATCTTTTTGTGAATTCTGTTCCTAGGATATTGAAGATGAGAAGCATGCGAGGAAAGTGGCAGCTGCAACAGAGTAAAAGGATGGCACCTCGACAGTGGAGCAGCAAAAGGCACTAGCCTATGAATGAGAGAAGGGCCAAATAATGGAAAAGGGTGGAGCGATACTTCTGAGCCAAAAGAGAGGGGTAGTCCTTTGCATTATTTCATTGATTTAATTTAGTTTTTTTTTTTTTGTTTTTGTTTTTTTGGACCGCTTGCGTACAAATCGTCTTTCCTTAAAAACATTAGGTAAATTCAAGAATGTTTATGTGCCTTGTACAGATTTGTTGCCTCGGTTTAATTCAGAATTCCGTGTTTAATGTTCTAAATCTGTTGAGGAATGGGTCATCTAATTGCGTCTGCGAGGGGATAATATTTTTGACCCCGCACATTAACGTATCGAAGAGAGGATCCTGTCATCAAAATCGAGAATGAATAAAAATAAAATAAAACCCCAAGATTCTGGCAAGAAAACTTTGTTGGACATGAAAAGGACCCGTTCCCAGCTCAAACTTTTATTTCTGCTCCCTTCCCATTAATCTTCTTCAGCAAACACACACACAGTGAAACTTTGAGTGGCGAGCCTTGTTAAGTTACTTCATTTGGACTTGGATTGAACGTTAAAGCACAGGAAAAAGGCTGCGCTGCGCTGCCTTGCCTGCGTAAGACACAGGGACGCCCTTTTATACACGCGCGCGATCTGCATATTTATTAAATGTATTAGAAAGTATATGGTTTTTTTTTTCATGTTTTGTTTAAATAAAAAATAAAATTAGATTAAGTTCATGAGAATTTTTTTTTAAAAAATTAAAAATAAATTTTTAAGAAACAAGTTGAGAAAAACGGAGAAGTTCTAAATTATGGATTTTAAGAAAAAAATAGAAATTTAAAAATGTTTTTTCTTATTTTGTCAAAAACAATAAAGAAGAATCTATAATTATTCTTTTTGTCAAAAACATTAGAGTTAGTGCGAATTTTATATATATGAAATAATTGATTATATGAAGCCATAATGTTTTTCTATTTAAAAAACAATAAAGGAAATTTAAATTAAAATTAGTGTTTTTATTTTTTTAAGAAAAAAGAAAGAGAAGCATATATCAATAAAAAAATGTTTGAACAATTAATTTTTTCTCTTGAAAAAATAAAAATAATTATTTTCTCTTTCTATGAATATTTGGAATACATGTTATGTAAGAAAACATTGCATTCTCTAATTCAAATTGAAAGGTAATATAATGTTAGTAATTGATAATTATACAATTCAAATAATTTTGAATTTGCCAAAGATTTTTACTTCATTTATTTATTTCAAATAGCTTAGGAACAAATATATACAAAATAGAAAAATTTTAACTCTTTAAGTAAAGATTTGTTAAAAGAAAAATAAAGAAATTATGTTCTCTTGCACTTGTAAATGTTTTGAACTTCACATATTCTTGTATAATTAAAAAGGAATCAATTTCATAAAAGATACTTTTTGTGCAAAAAAAATAAAATAAAAACTAACTTGACTATGAGTTGTAAAGTAAAATATAAAATATATACAAGAATAATGAGTGATGGAACGAAAGAAAGAAAAAAAAGATATTATCAATATAGGATATATGAATCATCTCATTAAAGGTAAAGTTCGAAGATAATTTCTATTTGACTATTTTATTTTTATTTTACCTTAGTGAATAAGACATTATTGTAAAAGTTAAGACCATCACTTTACAAGAGAAACACCAAATTGTGGTGTTTTGAGATAAGACTCAATTAAATTTGTTGTTCCCACAGTCATATGGGTTGTAATTGTTGTCAATTAGGTTTAAGTGTGCAAGAAAGAAAAGCCACATGGAAGGGCAAAACAGTAAATTCACCGCGTAAGGACAAGAACGTAAATCTGCTGCGTAAACCCTATTAGAATTTCACGGAAGAAAATATATAAAGACCTTGGAAAACAAACTAGGGTAAGGCCAACACAATTGCATACACGGCAAGAAGAAAGGGTGAATGACATAAACACAAAGAGTGAGTTCGGAAAATACAAGAGAAATTATTCAACCAAGGAGACAAGAAGGGATACGGCAAAATACAAAAAGTGTGTGGACGACCAATTAGAGAAAACAGAAAAACACAACACACGGTCAAAGCATATCAACGGCAAAAGAACGACAGAACAAGGGATGGTCAAATAGAGATCAGAGGTCGAAAATTGAGGAGATCGTAGCCGCACAGTAGCCGTCATGAACAGTAACCTCGTGAACAGTAGCCGTCGTAAACAGTAACGTCGAGAGAGAAATAAGGAGACGCCGAAAGTAGGGGTTGAACGAAGAACAGCAAACAGAGGACAGCCAGATCAGAGCCATCGTCGAGGGAAGGAGAGAAACCCGTGAGGAACGGCACACCAGCGATCTGCGTAGAGAGAAAAACAGACGGTCGGAAAAACAGATAAACGAGTCGACGGGAGAAAAAACTGGTTACGGCTAAACGGGGCTAGATGGCAGGACGAAGAAAAGCAGACCGACGAAAGAAGAAACCAGACGGCCATAAAAGAGAGAGATACTAACGGCGACAAAGAACAACCGTCGAGAGAGGGAAAGAGGAGACGGTCGGAACAGAGGAGTCGATACGGCCAAAATCTGATTCAACTGGATGATGAGATAGATCTGGCTAAACAGTGAGAGAGATCCGACTGAACGAAGAGAGAGAAACCACCGGCAGAATCGAAGACGGACGAAGAGAGAGAAATCCAGTGAAGAGAGAGAAATTCGGTTGGACAGCAAGAGAGAGAAAAATGAACAGGTAAGCCGTGAGACAGTGAGATCGTGAAACAAGGAGACAGGTGAGATCGTAAGACGGTGAAAGCAGGAATTGTGTGAGACAACCTACAGAAGGAATTCGGTGAAGCATTAAACTTAACGTATTTCCAGATTTTTTCAAGAAAGGTTAGAGAGCGTTGCGGTGAATTTCTAAGCGATAGTGTAGTAGCCTTTCAATTCAACAGAGGTAAGACAAGTTAGAAGAAGGGTAGACACAGTAAGTAACACTCTTTGTATTGTACTTGCTTAGTAATTGCAGTAGTGAAAGGAACAGAGAATTAAAGACATCCATTGTAACCTGAATTTTCAAGTATAATGGATAGTCTTAATAAAGGAGAGTCCCTACCACCGTGGATGTACATCACGTTAACAGAACCACGTAAATTTCGTATGTCCTTAATTTGCTTTACGTTCTGTGTTTTGAATTGAGTTGTGAACGCAACTAAAGTATCAGTCAACCTATAACCTAATGAAAACCTAAACAAGAACATTCGTATTGTCTGTTAGGCAAGGTGTCTGAAAGGTGACTTTGGGGACTATTGTGATTAGTAGGTAGCAATAGATCTACCTTAATCGAGTCTGAGAATGAGTTTGCTTTTAATAAAAGATTGAAGTTGTTTACTTACCTGCGAATTGCGAATTGTGGTGATACTGATTCACCCCCCTTTCAGTATCACAAACTAGTAGATCTTAGAGAGAAGTCGGGAACTTCAAAATCCTATAAATATTATTATTTGTTATTTATTAAATTTTAAACTAAATTATATTTAAAAATAACAAGTTATTATTTTTAAAATTATTATTTAATATTAGTATTTATTATTAATGTATATTTAATATTTATTATATAGTATATATATAGTTTTATCTTTATTATTTTGTTGAAAATTTTCATTTGAAAATTTTTCGAAAAGCTAATCATAAATTCTTCACTTTGGGATTAAGGAGTTGGGGGCATTAAAATTTAATTTTGAATGTCTAATAGGGGATGATAAAAAGATTTACTTTTAAAATTAGATTAGGGAACTCAACATTAGCTTATTGATTTCTATGTCTCTTTTTCTTGTTAATCATTAAAAAAGCATTAATGCAAATAATTGGAAAAAAGAGTGAAAGATAAGTGGGAATGGTCTTTTTTATGGCATCGAAATTTGTTTAACTAAATGGGGGTGTTACTTAAGGAGTTTAACTAAACAACTAATGCCTTACACATTAGAAGAGGACAAAGTAATTTAATGAGCAAAAAGGAACAATAAATTTACAATGAGCTCCTTTTACGATACAATAAACCACTAAAAAATGAAAGCTTACATATCATGCTCTAAGCATAGCCAAGGTTAACTTTATCAAAGGTGAAAATCTTTGTATAATAACTAGTAAAGAGAAGGATTTTGATAAAGAAGCAACTTCAAGTGATAAGGGGAGATAAAAGTCCAGATATAAGTTACTTGATCTACAAGACAACATAAAAATCAGTAAACCATTATTTATCCATTACACTTTCATCTAGAATGCTTGGTGTAGATGTTTAAACTTGTGAGGCATCTCGTAAATGGTTCTAGTCTTGTTGGAGCAAGCATAGAAGTCATAGCATAAGTTGGATTGAGGGTGTTAGTTGAAAAAGATTTAAGTGATGGGATTCTATTTGATAACGTAGTTTATTTGGTTGAAAAAGAATAAGGATTGCTTTACTAGGAAACCATTCTTAGTGGAGAAACTATGCAACTTAGCCTGTATTAAAATGTAGTGGTGGACAAAAGCTAATTGACCTATAAGCAACTTTTTTTGCAATGACTTCCTACTAAACACTAAAGCAATCCAACTTATACAAAAGAGTAACTTCTACCTATCTAGTCTTACATAGGAGGCTCCTTTAAAGAGTACCTTTAAATTTAATATTAATATCTTTATGATAGGTATATTAGATATGGTTGGTATAGAGAGTATTTTAAGAGGAATACAAGGTAGTGATTTGCCTTTTTTCTGAAGTAATTGCAATGTCAAGTATTAATGAGGTAGAATTATTTGTCATTAAAGAGACAGCCAATTTATAAGGCCAATGGAAAAAGGTAAAAGATACTTATTTAAAAATTAAGAGTGATTTGAACATGACTATTATATAGCTTAATAAAATGGATAGAAGACCTTAGAAGATAGTATTGGTGTTAAAGGATATAAGTGATAGAATTAAGAATTAGGTTTTTTTTCTCTCATCCATGGAAGTGTAATTATTTTTTAGATATTATGACAAAACAAGGATTGTGAAAGAGTAATAATTTTATAACCTAGATGTATGTCTTATTTATTTAAATGGATTACGTGAAGGGGTTGGGTAGTTAGTGTTTGTCTTATAGCAGAATATCTTTCCTAATGCCTTCTACATGATAAAGGATTTATTTTTGTTTTTATCATGTCTAAGGTTACTTGTTCTACTTAAGGTCTATACATATTTTATATATGTACAGGTGGTAATGTTTAGTACAAATACTTTCTAAATCTTTTAAAACAAAAAATTATTCAGTCCATTGAAGCAATAGGGTCATTACATTCATTATTAAACTTGTTAAAGAGATGAAATATAATAAAGAAATGTTTTAAATTAGAGATTAAATCCATCATCAGAATAAAAATTATGATACATTATTTAAAAATAAAAAGATTTGCTAGAATAAAAAATGGCTTATGATCCATGCTCAATCATGAAAATAAAAAGGAACCCTTAAAAAAAAGGAAAAAAGTAAGTTTATTTTTATAATTTTTCATATAACTAAAATTTTATATACATTTTGATGTATTTATTTTTAAAAAAACAAAATTAATTATCATATATATGACAAATGAATTATGAAAAAAGTTGTCATACGTGACAGAGAGATAACAGTTAAGACATTTTTAGTTTTAGTAATATATATATATGTGATTAATATTAGACTTAAGCGATATGTAAATTTATTATATTTATTTAAAAATATGTTTATATTTTATTATTATTTGTATTTTATTTTTTCCTTTTTCAAAAAGCAAAACAAAAAATTTAACAAAAAAAATTATTATTTTTTTATTTCTATTAATTTATAAATTATGAAAAGATTAGTTAGCATTATAAAAAGAATTTTCCATTAACTTTGATAATATATATATATATATATATATAGAGTATTATCAAAATTTTAAAAAAGTACATTACTTTCTTTAATTTTAACGATAAAAAAATTATCAGTCATATTTCTTAAAAAGTAAAGTTTTAAATATTTTTTATATATTTAATAATTATTTTATTTTGATAATAAAAATTTTTTTGATAGACTATCACTTAATTTTAATTTCGTTCAAAAGCACCATTTTAAATTTCATCCAAAAGATTTTTTAATAGTCACCACCTAATTCATTAAAAAAATATTAAAAAGACTTATTTTTCTTTTTAAACACTATTTAAAGGCCTTTTCAATTTTAATATTAATTAAAAAAAGCTTTTAATAGGTCACAATTTAACTACTCCAAATATATTCTTAAATTAATTCTCTTCTAATTTTGATGATAATAAGAAAAATTTTAATAAGTCACCATTTAACTACTACAATATTATCGATAAATTCACTCTTTTCCAAAAATCACATAAATATGTCCTTCCATTCACTCTCATAAGTCACCTCTCTTCGCTGGTACAATCCATATATTGCTTTATAGCCCTATATTGTAATGTACAAAAATTTGATAAATCAGAATACTATCGTCACTTAATTTTGCAACCATAAAACACCGACTCAATTTCTTCTATGTCTATGTAATGTAAATTACTATGCTATTGCTTGTTGCCTTTGCAATTTTTTTAATTTATCTATTTACTTATTTTGATTATTTATTAAAATCTTTTTGATTGTAAGAGATTTAAAGAAAAAAATAAAAATAGTAAAGTAAATGTTAATCAAGGAAAAGATTTCACAACACATATCAGTCAGACCCCACGAGTGATATTATCTAAGTAAGTGAGTGGATCCATAGTTATTGTAAATAGTTTACTCTTTTTTTTCTTTAACTTTTTAAATTTAAATTTCAATTTTATTGTAATGGTTATTCTTTCATATTAATAATGTTAAAATATTTTTTATTTATTTTCTTGTGACCTTTTTTTATAATTTTTTCTTTTCTTTTTGTATAAGTGATTGAATAATTCTTAATTTTAGTGTTAAAGTTAATACATAAAGACATAAATTAAAAAAGCTCTCACATTATACGGATTTAAAAATTTTTATACATACATATATACATACACATACATATATATATTTGTAATTTGTAAATTTTTTTTGGGACGTTCTTTCTTTGTTTATGTTTTTTTTTTCTTTTTGTTTAAGCAATTGAATAATTTTTAGTTTTATTTTTAACATCTTTATATAATGACATAAATTAAAAAAAAATTTACACATTACATGTACTTCAAAACTAGTACATACATATACCTCAAATTTCTTTTCTTTTTTTTTTTTTTGTTTGTTTTTTGGAGGCAAAACAGAGCTCAAAGTTCTAATGTCACATATGGTGTGACATGGGTGATAAAACCGAAGAAGTACGTGGCCCATGGCCCTTGGTTGGGTCCCCAAACTCCGAAGTAGAAAACTGAGGAAAATAGTAGTCGCCGCCGACCGTGGGAACTGCTTTTAGTTCAGTTCAGTGCAGTTCCCCTTCTTCTTCATCTTCTTCAGTCTGCAGTGCTGCTGACAACAGGACAGCAATCCATGGCACTTCGCTCCCTGTTAACGGCCAAATCCCGACTTAAAACCCCAATTGTGCCCCTCTCTTCTCCCACCACAGTCTCATCCTTCTCCTATTACTGTTTCTCTTCCCGCTGCAGGCGAGCCGCAGTCATGAACTCGTGCCTCCCTTCACAGCCACCTCCAGTGGCAAAGAAAGTCCCTCACACAGTCTCTGCTCATGGCAGGACCTTGCAGGATCCTTACCATTGGATGCGAAACACTGCCGACCCTAGTTTCGTGGAATACGTTAACCAGGAAAACGCCTATGCACAATCTTTCATGGCCGACACTCTGCATCTGCAACGTACTCTCTTTGAAGAGATGAGAAGTCGAATGCCCACCAAGATTTCCACTCCTCCTGAGCGTTGGGGTCCTTGGTTGGTCCATTTTACGCCTTCCCCCACCCCCCATTTTTGGTTGTTTTCATTTGGTTTTGTATATTGTCTTGGTTTGCTTTTTTCAATTATTGTTTTTCTTGTCGAGAAACCATTCAACCCACAAAAGATTGAGACTTAATAATACTTCAAATAAAACAAAACAAATCCCCTCCTTACTTATATAAATTTACATTTAGATGTAAAATAATAATAATAATAATAATAACGTTGAAATCCTGATCTCTCGGTCATGAAAACTCTGATTCTATGCCAAAAATTACTTAACCCAAAATTTGAGCACTCAGGGAAGAATGGACACGTGCTCTCATGCTTGTTGGGTTGAGAGTGTGAACAACACACAGATACTCCTATGCAGAAATTCAAAATTAAATGAGAAAAATAAGGATGATGTGATTTGGATTTACTGAGGTTTATGAATAGACCACATGTTAAATTCGCACATTTCTTTTGAAAAATGTTGTGCAATTTGCATTAGGTTCTAGCTATCTTAGTTTCTTGTTTGGCTGGTAATATTCTGAATTTGGGAGCTTTTATTTTAGTATGATATTTGAATTAGTGAATTGTGTGTGTTTTGCTTTAAATTCTTGAGCAGGCTGTACTATGAATACATTCCAGAAGGAAAGGAATATCCAGTACTATGCAGAAAATTGGATACAAAAACAAATAGTTGGATGAAGACATTTCTAGGTTGCATTACTGGAAAGTTTAGGAGGGAGCAGGTTTTGCTCGATTGGAATGAAACTGCAGAACAATACGGTCAGCTTCTTTTTCATTCCTTGATAGGGGACAAATGCTTGATGCCAAATTCTAATATTTCCCTTAATTGCTCCCTTTTCCTCTTCCTCTTGGGTTCCATGCTTGGAAGGCGTTTGCTGTTATACTTAGTTTCTTCTTAGTTTTATACAAAGAACAATGCACGTTTAAGTCTTCTTAGTTTTATACCAAGAGAAATATTTTTTTTTAGCATTAAAGAAAGTAGTAAAAAAATTAAGAAGGAGAACAGAAGGTAATGATAAATATGTGTCTAGGTGGACCTCTTTCCAAATCTTAAGGCTGTTACACTCTCTTGTTACCTAGATGTATTTTCAAAGCTGACTGACTGATAAACTATTTTTACATTTTTTTGTTTCATATTAATATCTGCTTGATGGTTGATATGTTCATCAATGCAGGCTATGTACATGTGGGTTCATGTCGTGTTTCACCAGACCACAACTTTCTGGCATACACACTTGACACTACCGGCCGTGAAGAGTTCATGCTTCAAATTAAGGACCTTAGAAATGGATCTATTGTTCCAAGATCACATGTTAATGGAGTTATTAGTTTGGCTTGGGCTCAAGATAGCAGTACTTTATTTTATACAGTATCAGATGACAATCAACGACCCTACAGGTGAGGCAAATCATTTTGATATGTCTATGAACCTTTTATCTTATTTATGAGATTTCATTCCCTTATTTTTCATTGTTTATAGGGTCCTCTGCACCAAAATGGGGTCAGATGAGATCCATAATTACCCAATATTCACAGAAAGTGATTCAAACTATTGCGTGGATATAACAAGCACAAAAGATGGCAAGTTTATAACTGTGAACTCAAATTCAAGAACATCATCAGAGGAAGGAATTTACTTGTTTGATTTAAATTTATATTAATGAATATCTTCTTGTCAGTATACTTCCCGATAGTGAGTGAGGCTTATGTCTTATTCCTTCCATTACAGGTATATGTAATAGACGCAACCAGCCCATTTCATGGGATGCAAAGAATACGCAAGCGGGTTTCTTGTGTACAGTATTTCTTGGAGCATCATTCTGGCATATTCTACATTCTCACAAATGCTCCTTTAAGTGAAAATAAGAAATGGTTAGGTGGAAATTATTACTTGGCTACATGCCAAGTTGAACATATACAGTCATCCAATTGGCAGGTTTAGTTCTTTTCCAGTGTGTGGCTGCCTTGGACTCTTTACCCATCTATTTTTATGTTATGTTCATCAATCAAAGAGCAGTCTTCTTTTCTTGCAGAGCATCCTTCCAGGTGAAGATATGAGTTTTCAGGACATGGACATTCTTCATGGACATTTGGTGCTTTTTCTCAACAAGAAGGATATTCCTATGTTATGTTCCATCAATTTGCCGGTCAAGGCCAGTGTCAAGGTTGTAGGATGTGAACTTTGTTGCACCAACTCACCGCCAGTAGCATTCTTGGACTGACAATAATGATTTCTGATTTGTTTTGCATTTGTCAACTTTTATTAGTGACAATGATTTATCAACTCATACAAATAAAATATTTTCCATTATTACAATGGACAGTATGTGGGATGAACAAGAAATCCATCACGGCATTTTGTCTCACATCTTGTCATGCTTAGTATGTTGTACATTCTACTTAGTTACATTGTTGTATAGGCAATATAAACAAAATGCATGTAAATTTCTGTTATTATTGCAACAAACAGAGAGACAAATAGAGCACTATGATGTTTAGGATAATAGCAGAAAAACATAGTTCCTGAAAGGATTGGCAATTCATTGTGCACATTATTCTAAATTCAGCAGTCTTAAATGGAACTGTGTTGATGTTGATGGTGCTCAGGTGCATTCCTGTTTGTTCTTAGTTTCAGGTGGATTCTCATGTTAGTTGCCTAGTTCTTTTTGTTTGTCCTACATCAGCTGTACAAGAAGCACACAACATTGTGCTA
Source organism: Ceriops tagal (assembly GCA_021533255.1). Classification (NCBI taxonomy): domain Eukaryota; kingdom Viridiplantae; phylum Streptophyta; class Magnoliopsida; order Malpighiales; family Rhizophoraceae; genus Ceriops; species Ceriops tagal. The sequence continues at coordinate 3,277,631 of CM038608.1, forward strand.
AATTGTAGTAATTCATGACTTTTTTTCCAGGTCACAGTCTGGCTTATGTGATACTTTCTGTTCAGGCATGGGTGCTAAAAATTCTATCCTTAGTGAGTATTATCAATTGATATTTCATTTTCTTCTGAACTGTTTTGCAGGATCAATTTCAGCTTGAGAATCTCAATCCATGGTTTTTCCCTCTGCCTTCAGATCTATGTAGCATAGTTCCAGGGTCTAACCATGACTTCATGAACCCAGTGTACCGTGTGGTGCTGTCATCACCAGTGGTATCACCTATTCTAAGCCTCCTGAGAATTTCACTAACAACTATGACACAGACTGTGGCTATAATACCTCCTGCCTTCCCTTCCCTATGATTCCTCCTATTTTGCACAAACTACTCCAGTTTTTTGTGTTGAAAACATCCCCCATTTTGGAAAAATGATACAATGACAGGCACCTTATGAGCCTTTTATTGTTTTACACATTGTAGCCTTTGTTGTTGTAGTTGAGAAGTCATCATTATTGCTGTATGATGATATTATAGTTTTATGTATATATCAAAACTCTTCTTGTTGTTAACTTTATGTGTTGTCAACTTCTTAGACAAAATTAGAGATGATCTCTAATCTAAGTACTTAAGAGTTATAGTTCAGTAGCAAATTTAATTTTTGCGGACTAGGTTGCTACCATAACCTTTCCTCTATTGATCACCTGTTATTTTATGAAACTTAGAACTTTTCTTGCAAAATGTGCAGATGCCTGACACGATCGTCGACTATGACATGTCAAGACGGACATTCTCTGTCCTGGTGCAAGAGGAAGTTGGATCTGCATCTAGTGACCATGCGTCAAGCTCCCCGGCTTATAAAACCTATGAATATCTTGACAGACAAAATAATGATGTTAAAAATGAGGAAAATATAGAATTGCAGGGATGGAAAGACTTTAATGATGCATATTGCTGCAAAAGAGAGGAAGTCATATCCTATGATGGCATTAGGATTCCCTTGACCATCTTGTACTCCCAAAAGGCCTGGCATGGGCGTGAGTCTCCTGGACTATTGCAAGGCTATGGAGCATATGGAGAAGTCCTAAACAAAAGCTGGTGCTCAGACCGCCTGAGTTTACTTGATCGTGGTTGGGTACTGGCATTTGCTGATGTGAGGTTTGTTGCTTTGTGTTTATTCTATTTTCTTCTTGCCTCTTGCACAGTTTCTCTGGAATGGACATGAATAAAGTCACTTTATGAATGTAATTGAAAAGAAAAACTGCATATTATGTTTATGTTTTATTATCTTTGGATTATTGCATTTGAACTTTCATGCTTGAAAGCGGCCCTTCTTGTGCTTGACATTTTTTCCAGAACCAATGAAAAAAACCTCATTGAAACTGCATCCTCCTTTCTCTATATTGTTGCTGTACTTTTATTCTGTATGAAATTCTACACAAGTTTGCATTCACAAGCACTATGAGATAATTGATATGGCATCTGACGTCTAGCTTCTTGTTTGCATAGTGTTTCCTGCCAGTTTTTGACTTTTCCTTATAGATATCACTGTCAATCTTATTGACATTGTCCATATGAACAGAGGTGGCAGTGGTAGTGATGCCTCATGGCATAAATCTGGCAGGAGGCTGAACAAAAAGAATTCTGTATTTGACTTTTTGTCATGCAGTGACTACCTTATTGACGAGGGCTATGTACACAAAGATCGGCTTACTGCCACTGGTATCAGTGCAGGGGGTCTTCTTGTAGGGGCAGCAATTAATATGAGGCCAGATCTGTTTCATGCAGCTATATTGATGGTTAGTTGCCAAACACTGGGAAAGGAAATGCCATTAATTGTTTGGGTTTCAATTTGACTCTGACAAAGATCATTTTGTCTGTTTTTCATCTCTCGTGAAAAAGTGGATGGAGGCTCTGTGCAATTGCCTACTGTTGTGAACTAATATAGAAGGAAAATAAGTGTTACTAAATATGTCAAATTGATTGTGATAGAAGGCAATGATTTCTTGTTGGGCAAAAAGAGCCCCAAAATAAGCCGATGCATTCCATTAGTTTAGCTTCATCCTTTCCCTCTTGCTTTTCTGTTCTGACTGACAGAGCATTGTGCTTATGTTTGCTACATGGAGGAGGGCTTTAACATGCCTTCTTGTTAGTAATTGGTGCTGATGCTTGGATATATTCCTTTCAGGTTCCATTTCTGGACATATGCAACACGTTGTTGGATCCAACTTTGCCACTTACTGTACTTGACTATGAAGAATTTGGGAATCCTCAGTTAGAGTCCCACTTTGAGGCTATTCTAAGTTATTCTCCCTATGACAACATTCATGGTAGTGGTTGCTATCCAGCAATGCTTGTCACAGCATCATTCCATGATTCCAGGCAAATCCATTATTTATTCCATCCTTAATTGATGATAACATGCATGTATATTTTTGTCTCCCAATATGTTTCCACATAAACATGCATGTGTATTGTGTTCCTTAAATCTAACTGCTGCATGTTTCGATCAGGGTTGGGGTTTGGGAAGCTGCCAAATGGGTAGCCAGGTTACGAGCTCATACATGTTCTAGTTGTTCCCGCTCAGTTATTCTGAAGACAAATATGACTGGAGGACATTTTGGGGAAGGTGGTTCATACAATCATTGCAAAGAAACAGCTTATGTTTATGCTTTTCTTATGAAAACATTAGGGCAGTTGAATGAAAAGCAAACAAGTTGGCTTTGTGGAAGGGATTCATCATGTCAACCATAGAGTATCACTTCTGGCTATGCAAAGGGTTATTTCTTCCTCAGTGTCAGGACCTATGTTCCTTTCTTACAGGGAAGCAATAAATGATGCAAAAATGTGTTCTAAACAGGTAAACATCTCTCAAATAACTTTAGTTTTTGCAATTGGCTAAGATGCTTCTTTGTGTTTACAGTTTTTTCTGCCTTTCCCCTACGATAGGAATGGGTGACTCCACTTAAAGCTAAGGCTTTAAGAATTGAAGTTTCAATATCTTGGATTTTTTTTCTATTGAAAGGAGATTTGAAGACTAGACTTCATGAAAACTAGTTTGTAAGGCAATAACGAAGATAACATGATGGATGCAATGCATTTTCAGGAAGATGTCATGAAGAGATCTCAATCACCCATCTTGTGGCACAAAGCAAGTCATGGTCCTGCAATCCTTTTATTCAAAAACTATGGAAGTGCACCATATTCTTATATATCTTTAAGAGAACAAAACATACTCGTAAACAAAGTAATTACAAGTTTAATCTCTCAAACCAATCTCATCCGTGCTCTCACAAAAGAATTTTCTAACTTGCATATATATCCTTGATAAGTTTTTGCTTTTGGCCTCTTTATTAGGGTTTCAAAGTTACAGATTTTTGCACATTCTTTTTTTCTGTCAAGCATAATATCATGCCCTGTTCTTTGGTGTTTTCTTCTCTTAGTTTGCTTTGATGGCATGAAAGTTTAGTTGATTCTGTGATTAGCATGTAATTTGCTTTGTACTTTTGTAATAGTTTCTTATACTTGTGGCTTCTTGATTAACGTTAAAATTTCCTATGTTTTGGTATGCTTTATGCCAGGTTTTTATGATGGGTGTTCAGTTTTCTTGGACAGAATGAATAAAATTGGTTTGCCATGCAAAAAGGAAAAAAGCTAAAAAGAATAAGAGAATGCTTTGCCTGGAATACACATAATATCTCATATTCTTATTGTTTTATTACTACTATAATAGTGATTTATATTTTCATCTTAGATATGGAAGACCAATAAGATGAATGGGATGATGACCAAGTGCATGAACAAGAAAAGAAATATTTTGTGATGATGACGGCGAAGATTTGAAATTTGTTGCATACGTAGCCATTTTCGTGTGGCTATTTTTGCAAGTGCATTCACTAGAATCATGCATGACATCTCAACAAACCGGAATGAGATGGTTATAGCAAGCATGAAAAACGATGCTTGAATATGTTTCGAATGGATGAAGACACCGTAATCCAACTGCGTCCCAACTTAGAATGCAAATATGGATTTGATTACGCCGAGAAAAATGTAAGTTGCGGAAAAAAGTTTGCATGTTCCTATAAACGCTTGCATGAGGAGCTTCAAATGGGCCAGTACAAGACCGGTTCCAACAGTCCGGAGAGGCCATCAGTAGATGTTTTGGACAAAGTACTAGAAACCGTTTGCCTACTTGTGATGGGTACAATAAAGCTGAATGATCCAGAGTTCATTGTTTTTGTTTTTGTTTTGTATTTTCATTTCTTTTTTATTTTTTGGTTGGTTTTTTTTTGGGGGGGGGGTGGTATTTGAACAGCAAGTAGTGAATTTTTAATTCATAGGTAGCATGTGCAAAACAAGCCTACCCCAAATTCCTGTGTTACAGCTCCACTTCAACCCTTCAATATCAAAAAACTCCATGGAAGAAAGATGCAGTAGTAACTTGAATAAGACTGCCCCCCTCCCCCAAAAGAAAAGAAAAACCTGTTTCAAAATTTCGATTCTTTTTAACTTATTGGGATGCCGCTCAAACTAATGCCTCTCCTCAAATCACAACATATCCATTAAGGCTCACCATTTTGTGAACTTGAAAACAAAGGAGCGAATCGCATTCCCAAGTGAAACCCAAATTATTGTAATACTTTGCCAAATTTCAAAATTGGTAATTATTGTTGTAGGACCATTAGATTATTTGTTATATATTTGTTATTAGCTATTAAAAATTATAATAATATTCATTGTATATTATTTTTAAAATTTATACTTAATATTATTTGTTTATAAGCTATTAAGTTAAAATTATTATAAATAATTTTTTTTTCTTCTTAGTAAAAAACACCATTTTTCAACAATTTATGGTTTGTTATTAAGTTAATTAAAAGAGTGAGTTATTTTTATAACTTTAGTATGTAAAATATATATTAGTAAGAAGATCTGTTATATCTTAGAAAAATAGTTATTTTAACTTATACTATGATAATTTATCTATAAAAACAAAAATTAGTTTTTAAAAATAATACTTAGTAGATTTATGATATTTTTTGTCAATTTATTTTTGTGATAATGTTATATTATTTTATTAATTATTTTTTTATAATTTTAAAAATAACATTTTATTATATATATCTAATAAATTTAATTTTGTTGCTTGCTAAATATTAATATATTTTTTTTGTTGCTTTTATTTAGTGATAACATGTTAAATGGCTAATACAATGTGTAGCCAACAAGTACTCATACCATTAAAGGATTATTATTTAAATCTTTAAATTAATAAACCTCAATTTTGACGTCCTTATAAAGATTTTATGAGTATTCATAAGATTAGCTCTAATGTGCATATTTGACAAGATATATTTTATTTTAAACCTATTGTTAATCTACTTATTTATTTTAAGGTGTTTATACCATAAATTCTTCTTGGAATTCCAAGAAGATTTAGGCAGTTGATCGATTTGAAAAAGAACATCCAAAACAAATTCCTTTTGCATTAAGGAGAAAGTTTTGAAGAATATGAAAGTTAGGATATTTAATGCCTATATAAGAGTCTTATTATTTGCCCTTTATTGTGATATTATGTTGTATGGTTTAAAATCCTAATGGTTAAAAGTTTTCACGAAGTTTAGCATCAATTAATGATATTGTTATATATTATGTTTTGTTCATTAATGACATCAAAATCATTTACATTAAAGTTTTTTTTAGTAATCTTAGTAAGTATTGTTTGTAGCTATTATGGTATGAGTATTACATAAAAGCTCTCGTTACTAAGTTTATATAAGTAATAATAAGTTACTAATTAACTCTTGCACCATCAAAATTATATGTTATTTTCTATATTGTAGATAGTGTAATAATTCTAATGTTTGAAGTTAATTTTTATTTGTAATAAATTTCATATCTTATAAGTGATTTGTCATTTAAATGCATATTCAATATATTTAACTATACAAAAGTGAAATAAAGTTGTTCTCATGAGATCCTAGATAATATCTCTATAGTTCTCGTCAAAACAAACTAGGTATGTGTATAGTTTAACAATGTTTAACCATGTTAAATAACACAATCTTAAAAAATATAATATAAAGGTATGTTTACTAATATTACTAAAGAAGTTATGGTTTATATAAATTTTTATCTTACTATGCTTATGAATATTAAAATTTATATTCTTAGTTTTTGGTTTATAGTTCCAAAGGTACAAAAGATGATTTAATCCAATGAAATTAATCTTTTAGAATAGTAAGAAATTAATAAAAATAAGCATATTTTCAAAAGTTAATTATCATATTTTTAAATTTGATTAATTAGTTATTTTATAATCATTGGACTAATCATTATGTGCTTATTACTAGTTGTTATGGATTGTAATAACGTTAATTATTTATTAATATTAAAATTTATATTTAATATTATATCATCTTATTTGTTATTAAGTTAAAATTATTATAAATAATTTAATCTTTTTTAGTAAAAGATATTATTTTCCAACAATCTTAGACTTGCTTCTAAGTTAATCAAAAGATTAAATTATTTTCATTACTTTAGTGAATAATAGTGGGAAGATTTGTTATATTATGAGGCAATAACTACTTTAACTTGGTATACTATGATAATTTACCTACAAAGACAAAAACTACCCTTAAATATAATACCTAAGATATTTTAGACATGGTATCATTTTGTTTGTTATATTATTTTAATGATTATTTTTCCTATAAATGCCTTGTGGCTGCGACAAGGTCTACAGAACAATGATGACCATTTGCATGAAAAGCGTAAGATGTAATGCCTACAAGGTCGGGACCTCAAACAAGCACCATACGAAGTTGAAACCACAAAATGCCAAATATCCACACCTAATCTATTGCCACAGGCACCTAAGAAAAAACTCAAATCCACACCTCTTTTATTGCCATTACAATCATATACCAAAGATGCATTACCAAACCTCCTAAAAGATCTAAGAAGAGTTGGCCTAATTTCAATAAACGTGTACTGAATGTTAGCTTTAGTTATAAGCACTTAAAATTACAATTAATTATAATATTAACAAATAAATTTTAAAACCTTTTTTTTTTTCAACGAATGCATAACAATCATAAATATTTTAAACGGTGTACAAAAAAAAAACCATTCACCATGCAAAATGGTCAGAGTCTGATCAGTATGGAATGGAGTTTTTCAAGAATCATTGTAAGAAAACCTGGGAGCACATTGAACAAATACCCATTTAGGGAAATTTAGTTACCATCAAAAGAGCAAATAATCAAGCAACTGTTCAACAAAAGCATGGCTAGAAGATTGCTAGGCAGTATCAAAGCCTCTCGAACAGCATTCATCCACCTGCTTTTGGGTTATAGTGGCCCAAAGTCAATTCCATTTTTCCATCTCAATTTGTGTTCCTTTCCCAAAATCACTTTGATCAACACTACTCTTTAACATCTCAGTCAGTAGCACATTGCTTGAGCATTTATATGAATTGCACAACACAAGATAGCGATACTAGGAAATGGGAACATCTTATGAAGTTTTGCAAATGAGGCTGTTAACTTATCAGCAGGAATACAAAACGACATCAACCAGCCTACCGATCAATGTAAAAACATGCATGCAAAAATTGAAAATTGTATTGATAGACATGAAAGGTGCTCCTTGAACATGTCGGTGTATCACTGATAAGAAACTGGGGTGGGCAAAAGCCAGAACCACTATTCAAACCTCTTGATCAACGACAAGTCGTTCAACATTTTTTCAATTGCCTCGTCATCATGGGCTCGTCCTTTTGACTGCATAAGAGGAAAACTTAAATCACCATCGCATTCAAAAGGTCCCATGTGAAAATTTGTAGTGCCCTTTCTCAGCAAAACTTTGCCTAAAACTAACATTGAGTTTCCGGTTGCCGGCCCTCTATGAAATGATTTTTTCTAGTAATTCTATTGAGGCATTCTGTACCTACAATGCATTGTATTGGAGCCCGATTTGGTGAAAAATGGGCAAGAGTGCAGGTCATACCCACATACCATGCGCCATAATGGTGCTCAGAGATGACAAAAGGCATGCAATGGTTCCCACACCTCCATACTATGGCGGGTTAAAAAGTTAGTTCATAAAAAGCAGATTTGTTCCAGGATTAGAATATTGGTATCTTGACAAGAAAACTAAGGGCAGTTGTTGATGTTGTGACCAGGACAAGGGTATTTGTAGCATGTCAACAAGAGATTAAGTTGATTAGAGAAAAGTGTAGAGAATACCTAATATCATATTTAAAGCACGCACATATTACTAAAAAGAGCAATAAGAATAATTCTTAATAGTCAGCTGAAAGAAGAGAAAGCAGAAGTAAAATGGCATGAAGATAAAATAATACTAGTGAAGTTAGTGTTAGGCAAAGAAATGATTAATGCTATTAGTGTCTATAACCTGCAACTGGGAAGGTATGAAGCCCTTCCATTGAATCATGCAAAAAAAGAATATATGCATTATAATTTCAGTAGTGCACAGAGTGAGATAAACTCTGGGAAGATTAAATCCCTCAATGCGACTAATTTTGTATTTAGACTCTATTATTGACAAGGTGAAAATATAAAAGAGAATGTTCTTCATAAGGTGATGAAAAAATTAGAGGTATTCTATCTAAATTTAAAGGTAAATTTAAATTCTACAAAGTAGCATCTGGCGCTCTATGTGACTGCAAAAGTCTCATTAAATTTAAAGGTAAATTCTATCTAATAATGGTTAGACCAGCAGTGTTGCAGCCAGTGAGCATGGGGCTATTAAATAACAAGTACATAAAATGAGAATGATGGAAATGAGAATCTTAAATGGACTTGTTGCTACTTTGGGAAGAACATGATGGGGAACATAATTCAAAATCATGATATTCATAACACAGTAGGTGTAACTCTCATTGGAGACAAGTTGAAAAAGTGACTTTTGAATTGGTTTGGATATGTCCAACTTAGATCTAAAAATTCTCCAATTAAGAGGGATAAGCAAATCCAGGTGGATGGCAAGAGGAGAGGAAGAGGCAGAGGACAGCCTAAGTTTAGTTGGGAATCTCTAGCTATGAAGCATTTGAAAAAATTCAGTTCATAATAGACCAAAATAACAATACCAAAAATATCTATGAAAGTGATCCCATTTAAATCTATGATTGAGACTTTGTGATTATTATTATTGTTGTTGTTGTTGTTGTGCTTTCTCAACAAATGCAATTCTAACAAGTGGCAAACACTCTTTTTTTTTTTTTTCCCTTTCAGGGAGGAGGAAGAGAAGACAGGGCTATGTGGAAAAAGTGACAGAGAACACCAAATAATATTTACTTCAAACAGTTGTACCTTGATAGAAGGTACCATAGCAATAGCTTCCTCCACGGTTTCAGGACAAAGATTACCAAGAACACAGAGCTGCGCAAAATACATAGAACAAGCAATCAACGGTTTTGTTTCCTGTTTTCAGAAACAAAAGGTTGCTAACATTAACTTGCTGGGTTGTCATGCAGATTACCTCAAATTCAGCTAATTGATATCTACTAAGAATTCTGGCAGTAGGTTAAGTACTGCAAGAGATGATGAACCTCAAAGAAAACTAGAACCTAAATTCCTGAATGTGTAGATATCAAAGTTATTACATAAATTAAGTGGAACTTTGAAGCAGAAATCAGCCAATTAAAGCAAATGAAATAAAACAAGTAACAAACAGTAACAGCAAAAGCTTTTGCAAGTGATATCATTTTAGACTGGTAGACTAGCATCCTACATGAAGAATAAAAGACCCTGTATAACATGACTTTAAGAATGTGAACAGTTCAGGTTTATTAGAAATTGTCAACATCACTATAAGCTTCAAGGATACTCTCGAACTTGTCTAACAGCATCAGGGTTTTTATAACGGCTAAAGCGCTTTACATACTGCAGTGACTTCTCAAATACCCTGCACAATAAGGAAAACCAATAGTTAACGACTGATTCAAAATTTTTAGGCATGCTATTTTGCAAAGATGTTCCCATCTCATCATCTATGTCAGCATCACCATTAACTAATTTGGGTTCATATGCTGAAAAAAGATGTAAACATTATGAAGAGGGATGTTAAAAATTCAACAGTAGTGTGATGGCTCAAGGTATCATTACTTGATTGTATGTCAGTTGGCAAGACAAAGAAGACTCTTTGCTGAATTACCATAATCTAGAATCTCCGCCAGACAAGGAAGCAGTAAAGGAGGCTCAAGCCACATCTTCAGAAAACGTGTCTCAAGTAGGTAAAAAAGCCCCTTAAGCAACAATGCTACTAAATATGCACAAGGCTAACAAGCCTAGAGAAGCAACTCCCTAGTGATGATTAACATATCAAATGAATTGGCTACAGCAAGCTTCAGTAAATATTCTCATATGCACTTTCTAAACACAAGAGGCAGGGAAAAACAGGTGCAAGCAAATTTGTAGTCTGGTACTCACTGGGAGACCTGGTTCATTGGATCATCAGACATCTGCTGAAGCTGTTCATACTTGTGTTCGAGAATCAATGATACTTCACAATTCATCAAACACTTGGCCTTCAAAAACTCTAATAAAAAGAAACAAGATTGCTTATAACCAGTCATTGAATCTGAAGTACATTATTGACTATTCATTGAATCAAACAGATGAAGCTGCTGCCAGGAAAAAGGCAATGCGGACATTCAAATAACAACATTGTTCCACATTAAATCTTAACAACCCACAATGCCTGTTTAGCAATGTTATCCCGAGTAAATTATCAGAATACATGACAAATTTCAGAATCTCATTAAGTTGCACACCCAAGAAAATATTTAAACTTGCCATTTTGCAAAGTTTTGCTCAAGTTCCCAACAATCAAATTAGATAAACTCATGTTTGGGCAAAACAAATTCAAATTACAAAACTTCCAACCAGGCATCGAAACATAAAACCCTCAAACTCCCTTTCGCATTCTCTCATCTCAAGACTCAAATAAGGAATCGCAACAGCACAAAAACTCGCTCTGTTAAGCCATGAAATAGTTACTTTTAGGCATAAGGCATATCAGCCATAAAAACAACGACTGAACAACAATTAGATCTTACACATGCGCTTAAAAAAAATAAAAGAAAAGAAAAGGAAGCAGCACAGACATTAAAAAAAAAAAAAAAGGAGAAACAAGCAAAACCCACTTACCATCTCCAATTTTGAGCTCAGCCGCATTTTCTTCTTCTTCTCCTGACATCCTGTGTTAATCGCAGCAACAACCCTCAACTTTTAACTGATTGCAACAATACATATATCAAATAAAAGCTTTCACGCAATTAGGAAACCCCAGGTAATTTATTCATAACAAAATAAAAATTAAAAAACTGAAAAATTGATCTTTGTTTTTTTCTTTTTCTTTCCGTCAAAGAGGGGATTCGGAAGGAAGTTTAAACCTTTTTTTTTTTTTTATGTAGGTCAATTACAAACTGCAATAAGGGAATCTGTGTTCTTCCGACCACCCCCGAACGGTGTAAACGTCAACGCCAGCAAGCCAAAGGAGAGACGACGGATTGGTGGCGAGTGGGGCTAAGAGGGGCACCGCATGAACTGCAATAATGTCATTATTTTTTATTTATTTATTTATAATAAGAAAAGAATTTGTCTTTTCCCCTTTTAAAAAACCTTTCATTTTTTCTTATAGATTAAATACTTAAATGTTTAACGAAAGGATAAATCTTTAAGATATCCTAAATTTTTGTTAAATTTTATAATTAAGCATTTTTTAATAAATTAATTTTAAATTTTTAAGTTTCATTATATATGAATTATTTTTTAAAATTGAACTTAATCAAATTATTTAAAATATAGTTTGATTTAATAAAAATTGTATAAAAAATTTAAAATACATCCTACAAATGCATTTAGGTATTTATTTTGTTAAATTTTCTCTTTTTCACAGATTAAAAATAAAAATCTTAATTTTTTTTATTTTTTTACAAATTTATTGGAAAAAAATTAAAACCTTAAATATATAAATATAAAGAAAACAATTCACGAAATACACATTTAGATGCATTTATATATTTTTAAGATGAATTATGGCAATTATCCATAAAGTTAAGCAATGTATTTATCAATTTAAACTATTTATATCTAAAATTAGAAATTGTATGAAATGAAATTTAAAGGTTTATAATTAGTTTAAAAACTTTAAACTTAATTATAAAATTTTTAAAAATTAAAAAATTCTTGGTAATTTATCTTATTTGACAAAATAAAAGTTTTTTTTTCTTTTTGTAAATAAAAAAAAAGGTAAACTCCAGTCATATTTGTACAACACACTAGCAAGTTGACAAAAGAGAGTCAATTCAACTTATTGATAACATTAACTATGGTGACGAGAGGAAATTAGGAAAAGATAAAAACTAATAATTTATTATAATTTTCTAAATTAAGATGCAGATATGATACACATTAATTAATGTAATATTAAAAATATTTTAACAAATGTAGTCAGGGATCTATCTCCAGCGCTATCTCCCACAGTGCCAACGTCCATGCTGCTACATCTATTCCATTATAATTTCTGAAGTTCTTGCATGCACCTCTTATAGTTTGAAGCTGCTACATTGTGCTGTAGCCAAGAACTAGATTGAAATCGATTTGAAAAAAAAAAAAAAAAAATTCTAAGGTTGATTTTGACGAAAGGTGTATTTGTGGGGAAGGAGAAACCATCACAAATGGAGATGAACGAAAACCAGTACGGGGAAAAATCTGAAAAGCTGAGGAGTTCAATTATTGCTTCTGGGTCTTCACAATACTTGAAGCTGTGGGCAGTTGCAGAATCAATCGTACTGGCTCTGGCGTGGATTTCTGTAGTCCAGTTGGCAACAATAGGGAACAACAGAGTTGTGGTGCACAAGTACTGCCTTCTATGTCTTACTTTCTTTGACCTGAACGTGGGTATTACGTGTTGAATTAATTAATATAAGTAATCGTATTATTTAAAAGTATGAATTAAAATAAAAAATATAATATAATAGTCGGCTCATCGAATTTAAAATTTTTCTATTCTTTTTATTTAAGGTGACGATTATAAAAAAAAAAATAACCTTTGTCAATATGAATTTTTTCTTTTCTCAACCATCAGAGAGAAAACGTAAAAAAAAGAAAAGAAAGTAGAAAAAAAGGAAAAAACGTTCAGGAACAAAAGAAAGGGAGGATTTTCATCTTTGCTACGGGACATCAGTATAATAGATAACGGTATGTTGATTTCATTACAATTTTATTACTAGTATTCGCATAAAGAAAAGATCATGCATTATAGAAATAGGAATTTCATAAAGAGAAATTCTAGAAAAATTCTAACAATTGGTATCAGAGTGGATCAGCGAATACTGTAATTTATTTTACTTTTATTTGTTTGCGCCGAACGTATTTTCCTTTTATTTGCGCCGTACTGCGGGGTGCATAAATTCTGTTCTTTACGTTTTTTTTTCTTATACTCTTAACGGACAACAACGGCCGGCGTTGAAAGGGGAGAGTCTGCACCGCCAAAACAACCAACTTCAAAGGGAAAAGGGAAAAGGCCAACCACTGGAAACTGTACAGCTGCCAGACTCAAATAGATCTGGGTATGGTGGATCGGCCTCGCTGTGAAGACTGTACTTTCGGGTATAGCTGCCGGACTTGAACAGATCTCGGTATGGCAGAACAGCATCCCGACGAGGTTGAGGTTTTGGGAATGGCCGAAGACACAGATCGGTCTGGATATGGTATTGTCGTTTCACAACTCTGGATCTGGTGAGAGTTGTGATTTCGGGTACGGTTGGAGACCCGAATCGATCTGGGTATAAAGGGACGGCCTTCTGGTGAGGGCTGTGGTTTTAGGTATGATGGGTACTGACGTGGAAAAATCCCAAAAAGACGTGGTTTAGGGACAACGCACATAAGGTGTAATCCAGTTGGCAACAATAGGGAACAGAGTTGTGGTGCACAAGTACTGCCTTCTATGTCGCACTTTCTTTGACCTAAACGTGGGTATTACGTCTTAAATTAATTAACATAAATTATTATATTATTTAAAAAATATGAATCAAAATAAAAGACTTAATATGATAGTCAGTTAAGTATAACAATAATTTAGTTTATTGGGTTTAAAATTTCTCTACTCTCCCTATTTAAGGTGACAATTACAGGAAAAAAACAATCTTTGTCATTACGGATTTTTGCTCCTCTCAACCATAAGAGAGAAAACGTAAAAAAAAGAAAGGGAAGAGTAGGAGAAAAGGAAAAAATGTTTAGGAACAAAAGAAATGGAGGATTCTTATCTTCACTACGGAACATCAGCATAATAGACAACGGTATATTGATTTCATTACAATTTTATTACTAGTATTCGCATAAAAAAATCCTACATTATAGAAATAGGAATTTCATAAAGAGAAGTTCTAAAAAAATTCTAACAATTAGTATCAAATTGGTCAGCGAATTCTGCAATTTGTTTTACTTTTATTTGTTTGCGCTGAATGTATTTTCCTTTTATTTGCACCGTACAAAGGGGTGCATAAATTCTATTTTTTACGTTTTTTTTTTACTGCTTTTAACGGACAACAACGGTCGGCGTTGAAAGGGGAAACACCGGCCATGGAGAGTTTGCACTGCCGAAACGGTCGGCTTCAAAAGGAAAAGGGAAAAGGCCAACCATTGGAAATTGTATAGCCGCCAGACCCGAAGAGATCTGGGTATAGCGGATCAACCTCACCGTGAAGACTGTGCTTCCGGGTACAGCCGCCGGACTCGAATGGATCTGGGTATGGCAGAACGGCATCCCGACGAGGCTGAGGTTTTGGGAATGGCCGAAGACACAGATCGGTCTGGATCTGGTGTTGCCGTTTCACAACTCTAGATCCGGTGAGAGCTGTGATTTTGGGCATGGCCGGAGACCCGAATCGATCTGGGTATGAAGAGACGGCCTTCCGATAAGGGCCGTGGTTTCAGGTATGGTGGGTACGGCAGAACGAGGAAGATCGTTCTTCTAGGTGACGCCGGGACCCAGGTCGGTCTAGTGGGTACGACAGAACGGGGAAGATCGTTCTTCCGGGTGATGCCGGGACCCAGATCAGCATGGAAGGAACGGGCAGAAAGGCTTCTCGGCAAGCGCTCGTTTCTGGGTATGGCCGGTGACCTAGGTCGAGCGTGGGTGTGCGCCAATCGCACCCACGTCGTTGGATTGTGCGACACGGGCTTGCAGGTTAGGGGTGGTACTGCCACCACAATGCGGGGCTTGCCGGTGTGGGTGTGTGCCAGTCGTACCCGCGTCGCTGGATTGTGCGATGCGGGCTTGCCGGTGAGGGGTGGTGCTGCCACCATGGGTCCCTTGGCCGGAGGCGGCGTGCTGGTAATGCTGCCCACCACGGGGTCCTCAACTGGCGACAGAAAAGTGGACCGATTACTATAATAGTATGCTATGGGTATTGGACGGTGTTAACTCCCATATAATGGAAAATTTAAATCTTTATAATTGAAGGTTTTAAAAGTTTATTGAGTTCACATCAACATAAGTCAAATATTGAAAGCTTTTTAGTTATCAAAGTGGCCTAGCTTTGAAAGGATTTAAATAGTTAATTGTGAATTTTAATTATTCATTTTTTGGATGCTAATAATATGTTTTGAAATGACCAATTGTGGTTATTAATTATGAAGTTAGGAAATCATCCAAAGATGGATCATTATTTGTAATTAATGACACTAAAAGGGATTGATTGATATACTGGGTAAACGTGATTGTATATCCAAAGATGACATTCATGTTAACTCTAGTATGATTAATTGATCTATTAAAGTATATTTAATTTAACATCATTATTGATTAAAGTTATGTATTTGAGGATCACCCAAAGGTGAACTTAAATATATGATTAAAATTTGTAGTGTATCTGAATCCATTTAGGTTTTTTCAAAGCATTAACATATAAATTTGGATTATGTTTATAGCTTCCAATAATATATTCGCCTTAGGCAATTCGATGATCAAATTCAATGGACTGAACAATGCAGAATGGTTTGAGCATATTTAGTTTCATTTAGGTGTTTTGGGCTTGGACTTAGCAGTCATTTCGGATTGCCTACAGCCATTACTGGGACCAGTACAGAATCTGATAAGTTTCTTCATGAGGCTTAGGTATAGTCTAATAGGTTGAGTTTGAATTTGATGCGGATGACGATAGCTGAAAATGTAAAGTCATCAATGCCTAAGATGGAAAATGCGAGGGAATTTATGGTGAGAATTAAGGAATACTCTCAATCAAATATAGCTGATAAATCCATCGTAGGAACCCTAATGAGTGAGTTGACGACCAAGAAATTTGATTGGTCACAGCCTATTCATGATCATGTGACTAGTATGACTAATCTAGCAGCAAGGTTGAAAACAATGAGCATGGATATGAGTGAATCCTTTTTGGTTCAATTCATCATAAACTCACTACCTCCTGATTTGGCCAGTTCCAAGTGAATTATAACACTATTAAAGAGAAATGGAACTTTCAGGAAATTAAGACCATGATAGTTCAGGAGGAAGGGAGATTAAAGAAGATGAAGGATCACTCCATTCACCTCATCGTTCGTAATGATGCTAGTGGTAGCAAGTTTAAACCACATAAGAAAAATAAGAAGAAGGATAAAGCCTCTATGAAAGTCACTGGGGGTCAGATCCAAAAGGATCAGAAATGCTTCTTCTGCAAAAGGATGGGTCATTTCAAGAAAGATTGCCCAAAAAGAAAGGCTTGGTTCGAAAAGAAAGGTATGTACTGTATATCAGTATGTTTTAAATCAAATATAATTGAAGTGTCCAATAATACTTGGTGATTAGACTCTGGGGCTACTATTCATATGTCACATATTATGCAGGGATTTCTTTCAATCTAGCCCATAACAGGAATTGAGAAGTTCCTCCATATGGGAAACAGAATGAAGGCACAAATAGAAGGAATTGGGACGTACAAATTGATCTTAGACACTAAGTGTCATCTGGATCTAGAAAAGTGTCTCTATGTTCCTGAGTGTGCTAGAAATTTAGTTTCTGTTGCAAAGTTGGATGAAGAAGGATTTAACCTTAAGATTGGAAACGATGCATTTTCATTGTATAAACATTCGTACTATTATAGATCTGGTACTTTGATTGATGATTGTATCGTTTTAATCTTGATGCTATATGTGCTGATTTCATATTTCTTGTTGAGCATAGTATAAGTAACAAACGCAATGTGCATAATGATAGTTTTGCTTTCTTATGACATCAAAGATTGGGTCATATATCCAAAGAAAGGATATTGAGGTTGGTGAAAGGTCATGTCTTGCCTCAATTGGATTTTACTGATAAGGATGTATGTGTTGATTATATAAAAGGGAAACAAACAAAACATACATCAAAGAATCCAGCCATGAGAAATAATGAGCTTTTAAAATTAATACAAACTGATATTTGTGGCCCATTTGATGTCTTAACATAGGGTAGTGAGAAATATTTCATCACATTTATAGATGACTACTCACAGTATTGTTACTTATATTTACTGCATGAAAAGTTCCAGTTAGTAAACGCCCTAGAGGTGTTTATTAATGAAGTAGAAAGACAGTTAGATAGAAAAGTAAAAGTGATTAAGTCAGACAGGGGTGGTGAATATTATGGAAAATTCAATGAAAGTGGACAATGTCCTGGTCAATTTGCAAAACTTCTTGAAAGTCGAGGCATATGTGCATAGTACACAATGCCTAGTACACCACAAAATGGTGTAGCTGAAAGGCAAAATCGCACACTTATGGATATGGTTAGGAGCATGTTAAGTTACAGTATTGTACCTTTATCCTTGTGGATGCATACATTAAAGACTGCTGCATATCTGCTGAACAGGGTTCTTAGTAAGGCTGTCCTTAAGACTCCTTACGAGTTATGGACAAGAAGGAAACCCAGTTTGAGACACCTCCATATTTGGGGTTGTTCAGTAGAAGTAAGGATATATAATCCACATGAAGAAAAACTTGATGCAAGAACCATTAGTGGTTACTTCATTGACTATCCTGAAAAGTCGAAAAGGTACAGGTTTTATTGTCCTAACCATAGTACTAGAATAGTTGAGTCTGGTAATGCTCGCGGTACACTGAAAATGGCTAGTTCAGTGGGAGTGGGGAATCGCGAAAGGTGGATATTAAAGAATTTCAAAATGAAAGATCCACAGTGAGTACTCCTACATAAGTTGGTATCCCCATACCCAGTGTTTCTACTCAAATTGTTGTTCCTTATGTTGCATCACAGTTACGTGATATGCAAGGACAACAAATTGATACTTGAAACACGCAAAGTGAATACATAAGAGATGAACCAAGTGACAATGTTCAATTTACAAATGAACAAGTGATACCACATGAAATGACATTACAGAGGTCTACAAGACAGAAAAGGCCAGCTGTTTCGAATGATTATGTGGTTTACTCACTTGAGCATGAATCAGAATTGAGTATTGATAAAGATCTAGTCTTATTTAAACAAGCCATGGAATGTAATGATTCTGAAAAGTGGTTCAATGCCATGAAGGAAGAGATGAAATCGATGGATGTAAACCAAGTCTGGGAACTAGTAAAGTTACTTAAAGGATCAAAACGAGTTGGCTGTAAGTGGGTCTTCAAGACCAAGCGAAACTCGAAAGGTAACATCAAAAGGTATAAGGCTAGACTTGTTGCCAAAGGTTTTACTTAAAGGGACGGTATTGACTATAAGGAAACTTTCTCTCTAATCTCTAAGAAAGACTCCTTAAGAATCATTATGGCTTTAGTGGCTCATAATGATCTAGAGTTTCACCAAATGGATGTAAAAACCGCCTTTCTAAATGGTGACTTAGAAGAGGAAGTGCATATGGACTAACCTGAAGGTTTCATCACCAACGGGCAAGAAAATTTGGTGTGTAAATTAAAGAAATTGATATATGGACTGAAACAAGCCTCCCGACAATGGTATATTAAGTTCAATAATACCATTATGTCATACAGTTTTGTAGAGAACACCGTTGATTGGTGTATCTATATGAAGGTTAGTGGGAGTAAGTTCATTATATTAGTCCTTTATGTTGATGACATTCTTTTGACTGCTAATGATATAGGTTTGTTACATGATGTCAAGAAATTTCTCTCTGAAACTTTTGAAATAAAAGATATGAATGAGACATCCTATGTGATAGGAATAGAGATATTCCGTGATAGATTACAAGGATTGTTAGGATTGTCTCAGAAAGGCTATATCGATAAAGTATTAAAGAGATTTAGAATGGAAAATTGCTCAATAGGAATAGTTCCAATTCAGAAAGGGGACAAGTTCAGTGAATTGCAATGTCCAAAGAATGATTTGGAACGGAAAACGATGGAATCAATTCCCTATGCATCACTAGTTGGAAGCTTGATGTATGTGCAAACATGTACTCGGCCAGACATCAGTTTCGCAGTTGGAATGTTAGGCCGATATCAAAGTAATCCTGGAATAGATCATTGGAAAGCCGGAAAGAAAGTACTTAAGTACTTACAAGGCACCAAAGATTATATGCTTACTTATAAAAGATCAAGTCATCTTGAAGTAGTAGGCTACTCGGATTCAAATTATGTTGAATGTGTAGACTTGAGGAAATCTACATTTGGTTACATGTTTCTCCTAACTGGAGGAGCAGTTTCCTGGAAAAGTGGGAAGCAGTCTGTCATTGCTACTTCCATTATGAAGGCTAAATTTATAGCATGCTTTGAGGCTATTGTTCATGCATTGTGGTTGCCGAATTTTATCTTAAGGCTTGGTTTGGTCGACAGTATAGAAAAGTCATTAAGAATTTATTATGATAATTCCGCAGCTGTTTTCTTCTCTAAGAATGATAGGTATTCTAAAGGTGTGAAACATATGGATTTAAAATATCTATATGTTAAGGAAGAATTGTAAAACCATAGAGTGTCTATTGAGCATATTGGTACTGAATTGATGATAACGGACCTGTTAACTGAAGGTTTGCCATTAAAAACATTTACTGGACATGTTGAACGGATGGGCATTATGGATAGGTCCTCATTCTCTTGAAAGCCAATATTTTAGGATGCTCATAGCATTGTGACATTCATGAATTCAATTAAGGTCATAGTTTTGCTTGTACTTTGTTATCTTTGT
This sequence comes from Ceriops tagal, assembly GCA_021533255.1. Lineage (NCBI taxonomy): Eukaryota > Viridiplantae > Streptophyta > Magnoliopsida > Malpighiales > Rhizophoraceae > Ceriops > Ceriops tagal. Next base: position 3,297,792 of record CM038608.1, read on the forward strand.
TTAGTTGTATACGATTATAGTTTGTGGGATAACTAATAGCATATATGGGAATGACAATTTAAAGTTTCAATGTTTCTCAGTAAGATTATTATGAATTATGATGATTATGTGATACATGGAAGGAATTATGTCGCTAAAAAATGTGTGACTGCCATGATCCAATCATTTTAATTCAATCAAGTATTGTGATTTGATGATCTTTAAGGATTGTGTGCATTTATTTGTTATTGATTCATCAAATCATAACATGGGCCAAGTGAGAGATTGTTAAAGTAATTAACATGAGTGACCCATGTTATTTAAAGTATGACCCAAAATAAAAAGCCTAATATAATGGTCGATTAAGTATAATGGTAATTTGGGTCATCGGGTTTAAAATCCCTCCACTCTCTCTATTTAAGGTGACGGTTACAGGAAAAAAGACAACCTTTGTCATTATGGATTTTTCCTCCTCTCAACTATCAGTGAGAAAACATAAGGAAAAGAAAGGGAAGAGTAGGAGAAAAGGGAAAAACGTTAAGGGAGGATTTTCATCTTCGCTATGGGACATCAGCATAATAGATAACGGTATGTTAATTTCATTACAGTTTTATTGCTAGTATTTACATAAAAGAAAGATTTTACATTATAAAAATAGAAATTTCATAAAGAAAAATTTTAGAAAAGTACTAACATTACATGGCCTTGACGGATCAAAGTGTCCTTTTCTTTCTGCTAATCCATGCAAAATATTGTTTTGATAAGGCAATTTGAAAGTGTGAAGTTGATTGTTATCTGTGCAGGGGTTATATCAAAACAAAGGTTTATCTAATGGTTTCTTAGAATGGTGGATAAAATCATTTGCGAACTGCCGTTACGTGATTTTTTTTTTCCTTTTTTTATGATGGTTTTACATTGCAGCTACCTACCCCTTACTTTTGTGCACTGCACATATCTGTCACATGGTTGCAATAGCGAGATCATTGAATGTCATATGCAACACAGTCATTGTCCACCAGATCACCAGATCCCAAAACGCTGTTCATTTTGAAATTAGGCATCTGTGGAGGGAGCTAAGTTGTAAACTTGTTATGGAAGTTTTTTTGCATGTATTTTCGACACGGGTTACTTTATTACATCCTTGGGAGACGGGATTCGCATAAAGAGCTTCTTGGCGAGGAGCATAAAATATTCGAGTCATGGCCCCTCTATTCAATAAATCCGGTTAGTTGGTCTAGCACGTCACGAGGTATGTTCTTCCATCTCTTATATCTTGACTTGATTATCCATAAGGGTATATCTTGGGTCAAGGCTCCTGTTTTTATCACTAACGTCTCCGTAAATCTCTGTGAAGATTCTTCCTCGAACACAAGCATATATTCTCACATTTTCTTCAAGCTGATACTAGACTAGCTGATAATGGGTTCCCTGACAAGCTGCAGAAACTGTGCTGCCAAATAAACTATGAAATGCTAAAGTTTGTCGCCCTTGTTGAGAAGTTACGTAGAAAGATTGTTCACATTCCAAGGCAAAGGGGTCCTTTCTTACTTCTTAATCTCAGATATGAAATGGACATGTTGTCATTCGGCGGGTGCACTGAACGCATACCCCACCAAGATTAATGTAAAGTTGATAAATATGAGGTAAGCAAAAAGCATACTTTGTTTCTGCCACAAACAGTCAGATAGATGAGCCAAATGTCGTATATTTGAACAGAGTCTTATCCTGGTGGAAAAGCAGATCGCACGAATGAGAAGAAAATCTCGCATGTGCTCATTAACTCCTGATGAGGCCACAACCGCGGTACAGGTAACGAGGAATCAATACAACAATAACAAAGTTTCAATCCCGCATTCAACTAAAATCAACTATATAAATTTTTTCTTAATCCCAAATTTATTTAGGATTGATTATATAAACTTTTTCTGGCCATTTTCATTCATTGTACCCCTTCTTTGTCTTATTTCTAATGTGAAATTCCGTAATTACACAACTCACACTTAAAATCTCAATAATACCAAATGCAAACTAGACTGCAAAGTTAGCACAATCTTTTCCAAATCTAGTTAGTAATAAGCCATCTAGGTTCTGCATGATCAGCATGCTTGCCCTGGTTCTAATTCTTCTCTTGTACACGTGAAAATAGGTCAAGAAGGAAACTCTACTGGATCCCTCTTATCTCAGGCCCTTTCTGATCCACTCAATTCGAATCAGATGGCAGTATTGAATTATATTGTTTCATTAGAAACTGGCACATATGCTCCTGGCCTATGGAGGGCATAGGCTTCCCAGAATAATACGACCCTTATTTTTTTCACACAAAACTCACGGCCACTTCTGGCTCTTATCTGCATAATGTTATTGTTTGCAGATACCTGGGATTTCGGCCGGTGATTTAAGCTAAACAGAAGGATTCTTGTCAGTTTAATCGATTGGTACAAGATTGGAAGGCTGAGTTGGGATGAGTTCACCTTTATAATGAAGGCAGCTCCTGCAGATCACATGGGGGAACCTGCAAAAAGAATGAAGATCCCCCGTTGGCCCTGAGAAGAGGAACATTTCTACTCTAATCCCGAGAAATGTCTACCCCAGAAAGTCAAGACATCAAGAGAGTGTATTAGCTCCAGACTTCCCATTGCTAAACCATATTGGATGCTTCAATACATTCTGAAAAATCCATTCCTTGATCACAGGTTTCTTGAAGAGAGGATTATACTAATCAAGGAGATTTGCTTTACCGTAAAATTTCATGCAGTTTTACCATTTTCCGGGGCACTTAAAAGAACTACAATGCTTTACACTTCAGCACAGAGAAACCTATCTTCAATTAACCATGGGACATAAGTTGAACAGAGAACAAAAGTGTTCCTTGATTATAAGCAAATCATAACTAAGGTCAAAATTAAAGTCCCTATTGACAAAAACAAAACTCAAATGCTGTTAAGTACACATGAAACAAAAGTCAAGCAAGAGTTCATTTCAACTTGATTAAAAAGTAACCTAGTTGACGAAAAGACTGAAATATAGGCCCAAAAGAGAAAAACACTCCAGAGATAGCATACCTGAAATTAAAATTTAAATAATATGTAACAAACTTCAGAAACATTTTTGTGGTTTGTTAAAAATATGTCTTAAGAATGGTAAGCTATTTCACCTAACTATATAACTTTACTTGTAATTCTATGTAGTGTCTTTCCTTCCACAGTCCTTACATGCCCCATTAAGAAACATACCTCATTTTCTAAGTTGCGAACACATATTACTCAGCTCAAAAAGCTTAATTACTAGATGGTTTCTTTGAGCAAGTAGCAGAATCTTCAACATAGTAATAAATTCCATGGCCAGCTAGCCTGCCCACATAAATACCACATTTTGCTAAGTTCATAAGCAAGAAGTTCAAAATGTTAAGTCTTGAACTATGTTAATGGACATTTTTCATGACAGAAATATATAAGATAAACATCGTGCTTACTCCACAAATGCACATTGGCATCAAAAGGCCCTCTTTTGTAAATATATCACGTCAAATAAGAATATGTGTAGTACAACCACAATCCAGATAATTGCATATCCTGACCAGAAATCAAATAAGAAACTTGGGAGAACAGAACCATATAAGCTAGGGTAATTGCTCTTCATATGAATCCCAGGACATATGGGAAGAATGAGGATACCAAACCATAGCATATACAGCACCCAGAGGAGAAAAGAGTGAAAGAAAAAGGGAAGCAAAAAACTGAGCAGAATGAAGACTTGAGAAAAGTCATACTATATTTATGATTTCAGCCGTTTCTCAGCCTGATCTGAGTCCTCTCCACTGTTTGTGTCCCTAAGATGTATTGCTGCTTGATTGCCAGATGGGAGATCCTGAAAATCCTGTAATCACAAAGACATGAAAGTTGTCTAAGTGTAAAAGGTAGTTTTCATAGTAGCTGTCCTATAAGATCCACCTGTTCGTTAAGCACCTTATTCACCAGCTTTATACCTTAATGACGGATGTTCCAGAGTTCAGCCCTCTATTTGCACACTTTCCAAGATTAATCTGCACTGAGATTTTGGCATGTGACAAATCTATGCCAGCGCTCTGAAGTGCCTGTGTCAGGGTGTTCAACAACCTGGTTTGTACAAAATGTAAGTTCTAGTCAGCTTAGGACTTACCTTCCAAACCCAAGGGAGGCATCCCAAATATGGAAAACTACACAAGAAGATAGTGTCATCCTGGCCTTAGCTTACATAAGGTCAATCAAAACATACAAATGAGCCCCTCCAAGAGTTTGCCAATAAAACAGATCTCCAAACCAGGTTGATAAAAACCTGAGTACTAGATGATCAAAAGTACTAGATGATAAAAACCTACCATACACATGTGACAGACCATCCCAAAAAACAAATGATCAAAAGTACCATGCAAAAATCTACAAACCCACTCAAAAAGATAAGTCCTAGCAGCAACAACAAAGATAAATAAGGTTTATGTTTCATTTCTTCCTGAAATTAGAAATTTCTCTAGGGTTCTGGTGCACACAAAATGCCCTTACAGTGGAGCAAAGAGATAGGAAGTTGACCAATGAAAGCTGAGAGCGAAGACCAACATGAATCAAGTTCTTGATTTATGTGAGGATATATACTGTGCAGAACACAAAATCTGAAAAGATCTTACACACCCTTCAGAGTAAACACTGGAGACACTGATTGTCCCCCCTTCTACAGTTAGTTCCTCCTGCTGGTTCAGTTGGACATTGGTAACAGGACACTCATCTGATTGCATGTGAGAGACTGGTTGATGAAGGGCCTGTGCAGAAACCTCAATACCTCGAACAGATGCAGGCATGCCTGTCTCTAAGGACATGGGAAGAGATATACCCTTGTTTGCAAACTCAGGTTGCCATTCCATTGCTTTGCGTGTGACACCCCTGCTGGGGTCAGATTCTACAGGATTATGTGGACTAGTAAGCATGGTTGGGGAGCTTGCAATGTCATTCTCATCAAATCTTCCTGCAAAAGTTGACCCTGGACCAGAACCATTTTTCATAGCCTGTGCTTGACCAACAAAACTTTGGACACGCCAATGACTATTTCTCTGCCCATAAACATGGGGAAGAAAAAGTTAATTTTAGAATCTTCTGATATGAGATCAGGGACAAAATTATATCCCAACTGCATGTAATTACCAGAAAAGTTTTCTGTTCAAAAAATAACATCACTCCATACTAACAATTTGCAAAGAACAGTTGAAATATGCCAAAATGCAACAACTTGTAAGGAGAGTGAAAGCAGAGGAAAAAAAAAATGTATATACCAACATCAGAGATCAAATTCTACAAACCATAAATTTTCAGTTAAAGATGATATAATACACGAGCAAATTTAGCTACACACTCATACAAGATCATTTTTAATAAGTTAATTTACTCGTGTTTCTCTTTTCTTCTTGTGTTTTTTTGGCATTTTTTTTCAATGATCTCACATTACCCAATCAACTTACATAATTAATTAAAAAAAGGGGTAAATAGAACCATAGTCTGCTCTGCATAATTTTACAGGGTCAAATTTCCAAGACTTAGAGAAACAAACAATTGTTTCATTACTTGATTATAGATGTCTGAATTAGCATCCTTCAATGGATTATGAGGATCTTTTTTCTCACCTTATCTATCTCTCTAGTTCTCTAGTAAACAAAAATACTCAGACGACTTTAAAAGATTATAAAGTCTGGAAGCCACCATGCATTTTTTTCACTAACTCAAGACTGAAAAATTAATTTGTTTTGTGCATTTATTCATATGTCTCATACTCTGACACAAAGTTTATTGTGATATGTAAACTATGGTGCTAGTTCTGCTCCATGTCATAGAAACAAAAGCTAGACGAATATATTAGAACTTTACCCATGGCATCAGCATTGTGGGCTCAGAAATCCATTCCTGGTATGTTTCCTCATACTTTTGAACCTTTTCCTGTAAACATTGGACATATTCAATCACCTGCAGAAAGAAATTACATTTAGTCAACAAATTCGAATCCGATGGACATCAACTTGATTGACACATTCTGTGTGTTGGATCCTACATTAGCATTTTACCTCTAGCAGAAAAGAAGCTGTATCTCTTTTTTGATCACCATGAGGTATAAGTTCTCTTAACATCTGAAATCTGAAAAAAAAAAAAAAGAAAAAGATAATGGCTTCTCAAAATTTAGCTTTATCATCTGTAAAGTCTAAAAGACACCAATATCCCAACTTCTCTCTCAAAGCCATTCTCAATTTTTCTGGAATCATGAAGGCTTTCAAAGTTCAATTGTTTGAGTGGTCATTACTCCCAAATATGCAATTTTACTGGAAAAAAGCAAGCAAATAAGAGCATATGTGTCTGTGGTCACGTGGCAGGGGCAGGCGGGAGAGATTTCTTCAATCTTAACAACCCAACTTTAAGACAGACACATACACACAACACAAGCTTCATTTCTTCAAGTCCTTTTTTTTTTTTTTTTAATAACTAAACCTGTATTTCCTAATCCTATGGCACAGCAAGAACCTGAAAGACCAATTTGAAGTAAAAGTCCTAAACCTCTACACAATGTCAATATGGATCCCATAAACCTGCTTCTAGCTTTAAAGACTATCACTTTGCTGAACAACAGACTCACTGTAAATGTATGCACATGAATACAGACCATCATTATTTGAAAAAGATTCACTTTTTACAATACTCAAAAATTGCCCTCTCAGAAACCACTGTCATATCCTTTTACAAGCTATAAGTTTATTGAAAGGTGTGTGCCATTTCATACACAGATTAAAGACTACATCAAAAACCAGCTAAGCTGCAATCAAAACAAAAGCAGTACATCTGAAAGAGAATAGGAAGGAGGCCAAACAAACATGAACAGTACATGCAAGCAAAAAACTATAAAGGAGACTAGAATTTCTAAAGCAGATGCCAGTAAACAACTCAGAACATGCAAAGACATGTTGCATTCTCAAAGCTGATTGTTCAGCAAGTGCAACAACAATTGCATTTGCAGACCTCCTGACTTGTTTCAACTCAATCATTGCAAATTGCTCGAACAAACTTTTGGTCAAATACAAGTACTGGACAGCCTTTCACCAGGACACTTATAAGTTATATCTAGCTGTTAAAATGTGAACACATCTTTCCACAATATCTGTGAATTTGTTAATTAAAAAAGAAAAAGACTAGCATCATGAATGGAGAATACCAAATTTTTAAGAACAACAATAATGAGACACGATTAAAGGGGCAAAAGACCTAGTAAAAACACCAAAATGCATCGCAGGCATGCTGAATTACAACCAATCAGCCATTAATATCACCAAAACGATCCATAACAACCAACAAATTGGCAAAAATCTACCTCTCGTTGATCTTGCTCCTCCTTCGCTGCTCAGTAACCGAATGCTTCGATCTTATCGCACTAGCCTTATGCCTGTTCTTCCCATCTGCGTCCACACCCGAAACCCACATCAAAAAGCTTTCAAAGGCTCAAAATTGAATGCCCCCAGTCAGAAAACACACCATGTTAAAACCCCAGAAACACAAAAGCTTCAAACTTTGCAATTGGGCGCCCCATAAAATCAGAGAACTTTGAGCAACAACTTCCCCCCTTTTAAGGAAATGACAAATCTAGTAGAAAGGCAACGAAAAGGAGAGACGGAACTAAATTCTACTATTGCTATCGAAAATGAAAGAAGGGGGATAAAAAAAACACAAGAAAAAAAAAAAGAAAAGTAAAGAAAAGAAGAGAAGCATATTACCGTGGCTGTTAGTACTGCTACTGTTGTTGATTGTAGTAGGGACATCAGAAAAGGGACCGCCACCGTCACCTGTAGGACCAAAATCATCGTCCTCGTACTCTTCTTCGTCCTGATTTTGGTTTCCTTTTCCTCTCATTCTCGGCTCAGCCCCTCAATCAGTTAGCCATACAGACACGCACACACACACACACACACCCAGAATTCTGATTCTGAAGAGGCAAGAAAATTCTGTTTGTTAGGAGTGAAGGATTGGAATTTTTTCGGACAAATATATATATATATACATATGAAAACTCCTTCTTCTGCTTGCAGAAAAAGAAATAATTTTATTGCAGAGGTCGACGAACAGAAGAAGCTGCTTCCTGCTTCTGCCGCTGTCTGCTGGGGGTGATTTTCACCAGAATTATAAGTTAAACGATGAATTAAATTTAGTGATAATATATATATAACTTATTCTTCTTCACTAGAAAATTACTAATTTACTACTCAAACTTATTTCATGGGCACGTTGTTATTAGTCCTCAAATATTTAGTAGGATCACAACAAAAAAACCAAAAAAAAAAAAAAAAGAGCTTTGAGTGGCATCAAAATTTTGTCTAAATATTACTAAATCTAAAATTTTATTATTATGTATTTAAATATTTAAAATTTATTTTTACTAAAATAAATTACAGTGTAAATAATTAAACTTGAATTAATAAAAAATATATTAAATTATTATTTTATATAATTAATTAATTAATTCTTTTTTTTTAAAAAAAATTTTCTATGGTAACATTCATATTGAATATATGGTGTTACATAATCTAGGATACCGAAATTCTTACTATCCCAAGTTGTAGTAAAAATTTTATTTTTTTCCCTTCTTCAATTGTTGTCTTTAGGTGCCATTTCAAGCCCGAACCATTGAGAACTTTCTTACACAACTGACATAAAAAAAATAATAATAATAAAGAAATCTTTTTTTTCTCTTAAAAAAAAATAATGAACATGTTTATGAGAATGTAAAGTCGTAAAGTGGATTCCGACTGTAGTCGGACGGTGGTGGTCTGCCGGGGGCGTTCACGTGAGCGGTGACGACGTTAAAGAATCAAATCCTTGAAAGTAAGCCACGTGTATATATATATATATATGCATATATGGTGATCCTCTTTTAATTACAAAAAGATAATACAAATGAAAATATATTATTTTTTAATATAATAATTATAGATAATATACAAATTTATCAAAATTTTGATTTTATTAGTGAAAATTTTAATCAAACACATTTCATTTTAACTCATGAGAAAATTTGTTGTAACTTAATTATACTATTAAGAACAAATTTTATTTTGAAAAGAATAACATTAAATATATAATTTGAAATAATTCTTTCACTTCTAACATATTCTTGTGGGCCTACCTTATTTATAAGATCAAAGGCTTATCATTGAGATTTATGACATTAAGGGTGATATTAGTAATTGGACCCAAGCTTATTCGAGGCTGAAACCATGTTGAAACCTTTGATAAAATGGGTGTTGAGTGAGTTATATCCCTAGGATCTCCCATACTTGCCTAAATATGAAGAAGTTGAGAATCAAAAGAAAGATGGTAAAAGAGAGCTTTAAAGATTACATATATTGGAGAAATCTTGTCAATTCCTAATTCTATGGGCTATCAAAATGAAAAAATAATTGATTTTCATTGTATGAAACTAGTGATTTAAATTAAATTTCATACAAAAATTTGACAATAGATGATTTTTTTAAATCTCAAGTACGTTTGTTTGTATAATTACTAATAAATTTGGCAATTTTTACATTTTTTCTCCCTAAAAAATTGCATATGTATATTTCTTTTATATACATATATACTTTTATGAGTTAATTGTACTTTTGATAAAGATTTTCAATTTATTATCAGAACTAGTGTCCCACGTATAATTAATATCATCAAATACATATTTTCATGTTATATTTCCTTTCTTCCTCTCTTTTTCTCTTTGTCTCTACCTTTTTTTTTTCTTAACTTAATAACATTAATGATTGATGAATTAAAGTTTAATTTATATTAATAGGATAATAATAAGGATTAAAAAAGCTACTCTGTATAGTTAATATTTTTTCTTCGATGATGAGAAACTCCATTTTTGGTTTGTTGCATCATATTATTGAGTAGTATATAGTTTAATTTTATATGCTGTGCAATTTTAAATATTTTTATAATAAAATATTATACATATGTTTTTGTTTTTTGATAAATGATAAGAGGTTATCTTCGTAGATGAATTCATAAGATTATTGATTATAATGATTCTTAAACTAATAAAATTTTAAATAATGACCTTTTTAGTTAAAAAAAAATTGTATTTTCAAATAACATTAGATAGGTTTAAGAGAAACTACAATAATCCCTTAAAAAAGAAATTAATTATATGTTAGATAGAATTTGCTCCTTTTTTCTGGATTTTATGCCCCTAAAGAGTTCACCTAATACAAAATATATAGGGATCATTTATATTTGCCTTAATTAGGCACCATCATGTAGCTAATATAATCAATTTAAGCAGATAAAAAAAAGGTTAAAATTGTTTGATACTTAGTTGCATCAAATAAACAAACTTTTTAATTTTTCACAACATCAAATACAATTGATGCAAAACCAAATACAATAAAAGTTAAGAAAAAAAGTCTAAACCATATAAAGATATTACATCTACCATTGAAAAATGGATATTACTTATTAACTTTTGTCCTTTATTGTTCTTGTTATTATTTTTAGTTTGTAAAGGATATTTTTTTGAGGTTGAATCTTCATAAAGGAAAAACTAAAACATAAAATTCATTTATATGTCAGCTCAAAAAAGATTAGTACACAATTAATTTATTCATTTATATTTAAAAGCTTGAGAAACTTCAAAAATAGTGTTTGGTAAGTCACCATTTTTTTAATTTTTATTTTTATATATTGGTATGAACTATTTGTATGTTGTAATTACTAGGTTGATTTCTTATAAGAATTTAGTTAATTGACCAATCTTGTGTATTAAATATATGAATATTTAGTTGACTTAGAATAGGATTGTTTCTTACTTTTACAATGTAATTGTGTTTATACTTTGGCTCCAACTTGGAGAAGACAAAATATAATCCAAAATTATTCATAGAAAGCATTGTATGACATGATATCAAAGTAGTTCTAGTCATAAAAGAATTACTCAACACGAATTAATTTTCATATTTTGAAGCCTATAATTGAAAATCACCATCACAATTTTTGTTTCTCCATCTAAAACTAAATGGCCAATGTTATTCTTATTGTCTTAGTTGTACCAAACAACATAACATCATCAATTATTATAGTCTCAACTATGGAGATGCATATTAGTGTTCATAACAAAACTGGATATCTCATTAGAGAAACAAAAAAAGCTAGAACCCAAAGATACTATTTAAAACATGATTACCAAAAATCACAAGGTAAAAGGCTAGCTTTTGACACAATAAGCTTGTCACCAATGCACTGATTTATTCATCTTTCCATAACTAAGGAAATATGAGAGGTTGTGTCAAAGACCTTTTATGATGGATCAAATAAAACCTATCTCTTTGAATTGAATAAAAAATCTTTTTCTAATAAATAAGATGGTAGACCATTATCAACATCCTTTAATGAACTTGTTGCTACTTTCTAAGAAATTGATCACAAAACTACTTCTTAGGAAGGAACAATTGAAAGGATGATCTAGTTACATTTTGTGATGGCTAGGCCTTGAGTTCACATTTTTTCTAAGTGAACTAAATTCTAAATTTGATTAAGTTTGTGGAGAAATCTTACAGAAAAAACCTAAAACTCGATTTGAAGAGCACATATGCATATATAAGAAGAGAATATCAACAAAGATAAACAGTGAGAGGCTCTTGCCTAATCTCTAAGAATTCGACTATGCTGGCTAACCAAATATGTTAAGGACGATCATTTAGCTTAACGAAAATTTGGAATAATTAAAAAACAAAAAAGTCTAACAACCTTATATAAAATCATTGTAATGAAACAAGTCATTTAAAATAGCAATATTATGAAATAATTGGTTATACTGAGTAGTTCTTTAAAAAACCAAGAAAGAAGATTGCAAGAAAACTTATGGTGACATATATGAAGAAAACCTAATCAAATATATAACTTATAGCAAATGTTGCATACCCAAGTATTATTAGTAAAGCAAATGTATTTTTTGTAACTTAAATGCATAGTAACTGAATTATTGATACAAGTGCATCCAATCATATGACTAGGGACTCTAGTTAGCTATAATCCATTTATCCATCTTCCCACTTTGTTATATTTATAGCTAATGGAAGTATCTCTTTTATTACTAAAGAAGAATTTTTCATTTTATTTAGACATAGTTTTAGTTGTTTTATCCCTTGAATATAACTTTTATCTATTAGACAAATCACCTCTACTTTTGCTTACATTATAATTTTCTAGCCCTTTTTTTATGTCTTTCAAGACATTTTGATTAAAAAAATTCTTGGTTATCATGTTAAATGAGGCACACTTTATTACTTAGAATTAACATAGAATGGAGGATAGAAATTCAAATATGCATATCAACCTAATAATAAAGAAAAACCTTAATCAACTATATGGCTATGACACCAAAGATTATGACATCATTTTTTCTTCCTTTTTGGATATCTTAAAAAATTACAACTAAATCTTTTTTCAATTTTGAATGATTTGAACTTTTATTGTGATATTTGTGAATTGGCCAAAAGCTTTGTATTTCCTACTTACCAAGTTTGAATAAAAGTTGAGAATTTATTGTGCTACACATTTTAATGTTTAAAGTCCTCAAAAATTTTCTTTTATTTGTAAATCTCATTATTTTGTTATATTTATTAATGAATGCACTAGAATGACTCAGGTGTCTCTATTTGACAAAAGAGTGATGTTTGTATAACATTTTAGGAAATTCATAATATGGTGGGTATTTAATATCAAAAGCAGATTCATACATGACAATTTACTAATGTGATAAAGTTCATAGATACATCCTATGGAAAGCTTCTAAGCTAAAGTGAGATTCAACATCATACTTTTTACACCTAGACTCTATAATAAAATGGTTTGGTAAAAAGGAAGAATAAATAGGTAATAAATGTGGTTTGTGCGTTCTTTTTGGTCAAGAACATGCCTCATTTTTATTAGGGAAAAGCTATTAAGTTTTTTGTTTACCTAATAAATCATATACCTTCCTAAGTGATAGACTTTCAAACCTTTTAACAAAAAAAAAAAAGACAATCCTTACCTTTAGTTTCTTATCTTCAAATCTTCAACCAAAAGTCTATAGTTGTATAATATATATTCATATTCTTTAAACTTTACAAAATAAACTTGATATATATGTATAATAATGTGTTTTGGTTAGTTATTCAAACTTTTAAAAAGGATATAAGTGCTTTGATCCTTAAACTCAAGAATTACACATAACCTTAAATGCCTCTTTTTGTAAATCAAACCTTATTATTCAATAGGAGTCTCTATAACTTTTCTTGAAGGGGAGAAGCTTAGAAAAGAGAATGAGTTACAAAAGGGCAACATTAAAGATGGATTTTTAAAATTAAAAAAGGTGAATGAAAGGTTTAGGAGAAGTGATCATCAAAATTTTGATAATATTCTTAAAATTAGGAATAAGCATTGGTTCATTATAAAAATAAATCAAAATTACTTATGGTTATAAAGTTACCCATGTTGACACCATTAATTGAAGAGTTAATCTAGAATGTTCCTCCCTAAGTAATCTCAAGTCGCATATTTAATAAGTCTTATAAAATAAATGTTCCCCCTAACGCAAATCTTCTTCTTGAAAATTTGACTCTAAGGTATCCATAAAGATTGAATAAGGTGTGTCCCAAAGAAACAATATAAACTTAATTTTATAGCTAATGTTAAATATCCAATTAGAAATTATATTTTTCACTTATAAATTGTTTGAATTGTATGCACTTACTATTAATCAATTATGCAAGGTATCTATTCCTAATAGTGTATAGGATACATTGGTAGATTCAAAAATGAAAAAAAAAATAATAAAAACAAAGAGATAGAGGCTTTGCAAAAGAGTTCTACATAAGAACTTGCTTTATTACCTAAAGAAAAGAGATAATCATATGTAAATGGGTGTTCATTATATAACTTAAAGTAAATAGAAAAATTAACAAATATAAAGCAAAGTTAATTGAAAAAGGGTATAGATGACGAGTATAGAGTGGATTATCAAGAAACTTTTGTATCAATAATTAAGTTTAACACAATTCATATTCTTATATCTATAGGATCAAATTGGGAGTGTTTACTATAACAATTTGATTTTAAGAATACTTTTCTTAATGGAGATTTAAAGGAAGTTTACATAAAGTTACCATTAGAGTTAAATGTTAGTCTTAATAGGGAAATGAAGTTTGTAAATTTAAAAGGTCATTGTATGGACTTATAGAATCACTTGGAGCTTGGTTTAGGAGGTTCTTTTTTGCAATAAAGGCATTTAGTTCATATTTGTTTATAAAACATATTTTGTTTTGATAGGAGATCATATTTTGTTTATAAAACATAAAGAAAGGAAGATAACAACTTTAATCATATATATTGATGATATGGTTTTAATAGGAGATGATTTATGTGAAATGAAGTTGTTATAATAATATTTGGCTATTGAGTTTGAAATAAAGGATTTGGGGCAACTTAAATATTTCTTAGGAATTAAAATAGCATGATCAAAATGAGCAAATTTTTCTTTTACAACAAAAATATGTGCTAGATGTTTTGATTGAATTAGGAATGCTTGCTTCCAAACCAATAAAAATGCCTATAAAAATGAATTATACATTTGAAATTTTTCTAAATCAAGTACCAAAAAAAAAACATGGGTTACTATCAATAATTAGTTGGAAGATTAATTTATTTGTCACATTAAAAGATACTTGAATCAAAATTAATTTATTTGTCACATTAAGGCTAAATATAACTTGTATTATAAGCATCATAAGTTAATTTATACATGCACTAAGTGAAAAGCATATGAATCTAGTATTCGAAATTTTAAGATACTTGAAAGGTGCTCTAAGCAAAGGTTTATTATTCTAAAAAAATGTTATCTTTAACATTAAAAGATACATAGACACTAATTGAGCAAGCGATCAAACAAGAAGCAAAAGATTATGGCATGATTAAGTTTAGGGGTGAAATTCTAAGATATATGAATTGTTATGGATTAAGAGTATTCTAAAAGGTTTAAGGATTTAATATATTAAACCTATGAATCTTCATAATGATAATAAGGCTTTTATTAAGATTGCACAAAATCTTGTGCAATATGATTGTACTAAACATGTTAAAGTTAATCATCACTTCATCAAAGAGAAGTTAGATCATAAGATTATACAGTTTTCACTTGTTAAATTAGAATGCCATTTAACTTACATACTCATAAAAATAATTTAAGGAAAGGTATTCCATAAATATAATCAATAAGTTAGACATGATTGATATTTATGCTCTAACTTGAGAGGGAGTGTTAGCATAAGATGTCTATATGTTGTAATTACAAGGTTGATTTCTTATAGGAATCTAATTAATTGACTAATCTTATGTACTAAATATAGAAATATTTAGATTACATAAAATATGATTGTTTCTCATTGTTACCATGTAATTATGTCCATATATTAGCTTTAACTTTAAGAAGACAAAATAGAACCAAAAATTACTCATATATACAATTGTTTAACATTATAAAATAATAACTTGTAGTTGTTACCGTTTGAACCATTTCACATTTGTGATTGTAATGTATTTTCTTAACCAATTTATTATTGAGTTGGGTGGACAAATTGAGGGATTGATTTACTGAATGTTCTTAAAAAATATCAACTTAATTATCGGTCAAATTGTCCTTATAGTGAAACAAGTGTGGTGGCCAGAGATACATACAACAATAAGAAAAAGATTTAATCAATAAGGATTTTTAAGTAAATTAAAAATTATGTGAATAATTTTAGAAATATAAAAAAAGTAGACAAAATATCATGTTTTTACACTCATATATAGTCCTTCCATTAAAATTTCTTTAATGAAATAAGATTTAGTTGAATCTATGAATAAAGAAAACACTTAAAGCTTTTAATTGTTAACCACTGTTGTGGTTAAAAGAAACACCTCAATTTCACTTGACATAATCTAAAAAAGGTTAAAAGAGACATTTATAATAGTTCCACAAACTTAAAATTTGTAATGACAACAATTTTTCATTTATCTAATGAAATAATATTTCAAATATTTTTTAAATTTCTTGTAAATTAAATAAAGATTATTGTTTTTGTTGTTTATAATGGTGATTTTTTTTATGGCAATTTAAAACCACTATTAAAAAACTCTAAGGTAATAGTTATAACTATCATATAAATATATTTTCATAATATGTGATAATAGTAGGCTTTGTGCAATGGTTTATAGGCAGTAATTTCAAATCAATGTGATATATGTTCAAAAGTAGCTTTTCAAACTTATACTACATTAGGCAACGATTTTATACAATAGAACAAAGTCGATGCCCTCTATTTTTTTACATAGTGGTTTTGAATAAGATATACAATGGCTTCTAGCTTACAAGGTGGAGTTCTAATGTAATAGTTTGGAACCCATGCCTCTTGTTGGGAAAATGATGGAGAACAAGATTAAGGTATTTTTCAGTAAGCTTTACTTTCTTTTTTTGTATTTTTAGAAGAATATATTATCTTGACTTATCAAATGAGTGATCAACCTTTGTGACATCTTAAGATTGAGGCTTTTAGGACTTAGTTTCCTTAAGGTTTTGATTTGATCAACCTAACTTGTTTCCTAACTTTTAGGGTGTGCATAATAAATTGATTTAAGGATTCATATGGCAATTTGCCTAGCAAGTTCTTTATCAAAAAAGGTAAGGTGTTGTAATGTTTCAACAATGGTTTATGAACTAATATTTAGTTGTGGTTGAAAGATAATAATGCAAAAATTTTAAAAGAATAATGCAACAATTTTAAAAGGATAATGTAATGAATTTTAACACACACTAATTTAAGGGTGAAGTTTTAATGCAACGATTTGGAAACACTGCCCTTTATTGGAGAAAGGTAGTGGCATTAAATGTTTTAGTAACAATTTGTAAACCTAAAGTTAGTAATGATTTTAAAAGGACAATGTGGTGGTCTGTGAATTGTTACATTATCCTGTTTTTTTTCTTTTGTCATGTGTTTTCAAATTTATTTATTTTTTTTCAAAAAAAACAAAGTCTCTTAAGTATTACACCTAACTTTAAAACCCTTATTAGCATTGTTGTGCCTTTTTATCTTTTTTGCCATTACATTATCCAAATCCCTTATCATTTTTGCATTTTTGCATTTTTTCTTCCAAATACCTCATCACCTTCGATGTATTTCAAGATCTTTTCTCTTTTGAATCACTAATTTGGTGATTATGATTTCTTTAATGCCTTAAATTCCATTGGTATTAATAAGGACCTTTTTAGGTCTCACACTGAGAGGGGGAGGGGATGAATCAGTGTGAGATGCTTACTTTTTACAAATCTGTCTAAATTAAACCTCTATGACATGTTAAAGTTTATGACTCAATTTTATCTTGCTTCTTTATGTGAGAATGGTCATATGGATATCAAGTAAGTACAAGCACCCAAAAACATAGAATTTTTATGTGGTTCATCCACAATATATGAGCTACGTCTATGATGTAATACGATCACTCTTAGATCACATGATCTACTCTTGTTATTAAGGGATACAGCTGATGTTGTGGAAGGATCATTCCTTAACCACTTACAATAATCTCCCAATCACTTTAAAGGTTTCCCACCCTTTTTTAATAAGTACATAAAAAGGTTATAACAAAAACTTTCTTGATAAAGATCTCTTCATGTGTATAAGCTGCTGTTGTATAAAATTGATCTTCTTATTCCTTGCTGCTAGTTTCTACTCAAGCTTTTTTGGTCTTTCTTTCTTCATTACTGATTTTATAATTTTCTCTTTGCCATGCTCTTTACTTTCTCTTTCTGCTGTGTTTTACAGCTTTCTTTTTGCCTTTGTTAGTTTTGAACTCTTAACTGCTCACACTTTTTGCTGGTTCTGAACTTTTAACCTCTACAGGTCTCAACTCTTTACCTCTACTAGGTTTCTCTCTATCTCTGCCTAGTTTCTCTCTACCTCTGCCGAGTTTCTCTCTGCCTATTTTTATAACTCTCTGCCTATTTTTGCAGGTCTATCTGCCTATTATTATTATAGCTCTCTCTACATATTTCTGTAGCTCTATCTACCTATTACTGCAGCTTTCTCTGTCTATTTCTGCAGCTTTCTCTACCTATTTTAGCTCTCTCTGCCTGTTTCTGTAGCTCTTTCTGCTGGTTCTCTCCTCTATAGGTTTCGTTTTATTTTATTAGTTCTCTACTTTACAAGTTTCGTTCTAATTTATCAATTCTCTCTTCTATAAGTTCTTTCCTTTTCTTTTTGCCAATATTACTGTCCCTTCTCTGCAGGTTCTCTCCTCTATAAGTTCTCTCATTTGCAGGTTTTCTCTTCTGTAGGTTTTCTCTTCTGCAGGTTCTCTCTTCTGTAGGTTCTTTCATTTACAGATTCTCTTCTTTTCTTTTTGTCGCTACTTTTATCTTTCCTTCTTTCTATCATTGCTATTGTCTCTCTTCTGCAAGTTCTCTCCACTGTTGCAATTCTTTGTATCGTTCTTTACTACTGTATTCTTTTTATTCAACTGTCACTACTCTTTTTTTTTTTCTATTTTTTGGGCATAACTCTTTTGGCCATTTTTCTTTAACCACTCTTTTTTGGTCGTTTTTCTCCAATTACTACTCTTTCTTTCTCTCACATTCTCTGCATTTTTTCTGTCTCTTTCTGTTGTGCCTTAGCTCTCTTTTAGTAGCTGCATGGGTATTTATATGCCTTGAATTTAGGATTGCCTTACAATTAACTGTTAGCATTGATTCCTAAAGGTTACTTTACAATTAACAGTCAGTATTGATTTCTTGAATTTAGAGTCAACGGTTAGTATTAACTTACAGTGCCACTACTAAACGCAATTCTAAAGGTAGCAATGACACGTCTTCTCAAAGAAATTTCATCTGTACCACATGAAGGGCAATCTTACAGATAGCCAGTTACAACAACTAGTGCTTTCTTTATAGTCAAAACACCACTAGCAATCTGAATCAATTCGTTGCTTTTAGCAATGCAAGGTGAGGCTGACAACATGTTAATTTCGGCCCTACTTTCTTTTCTTATTCTCGTCACATTCCATCGATGTCATCTTTCTTAACCCTTAAATGATTCAGCTACCAACACCTTGTAATTGTAGCAAATACATCTCAATGGCACTCACAACATTAAATCAACAAGGATAAATATGTGAGATGTTGTTAACAACAAATCCAATATTAGCCATCAAAGATAAGCTTAACAATCTCCCCCTTTGGATTTGTTGGCAACATATTAAATCCATAAGTCAGCAATTAAGCACAAGAAGTAGCTTTTGACATTCATAGCTCCCTCTGAAACATGCATATCCTTTTTGCATGTAGGCATTATACCAATTAGAAATAACCTTTAACTCCCCCTTTTTTCTGTTTCTCCTCCTTAACAATTTCTTCCTCTTTCTTTAATTTTCTCCTTTGCATTGATCAAGTTACTCCCCCTTTTGATTAATACATACTCTCTTTGGATTTATACAAAATATCTTTCCTTTTAACAACAAATTAAAAGAATAATAGAAGAGGGAATGAGAGAAGAGGTTAGAGGTATACCTCAGCCTCTAAGAGATAGCTAAATACATAAGTTCAGTCTTAACTTCTGCAATATCTCTCTTGACAGAGGTTTGGTGAATATATCTGAATAAATGAGCTCCAATGGCTTCTTTATTTAAATCTCCACATTTTTTGGGTAACATATACCATTTTTCCTTTTTAACACGTATTGAAAATTGCATTTCTTTCACTTCTCAACTTGGATACATCTTTCATAACTTCATTTTTGGATGATTTGTTCAGCTCCTTTTGTCCAAGATGTCCCAATCTTTTATGCCACAATAAATTCTTATCTTTGATATTCATGTAACATGTGTTTTTGTTGTTGAAAACTTAATATAAGTTTCCAATTGTTCTTTCTCCTTTTGTAAGAATTGTACTATCACTTAATTTCTTTATCGTGCAGCCACTTTTGCTAAAAATAACTTCATACCTGTCATCACAAAGTTGGCTAACATTAATTAGATTGTGTTTTAACCCTTCAACATAAAACACTTCCTTTGATTTCAGCTTTTCTACACCAATTTCAACAACACTAATACCTTTAATCTTTAAAGTATCATCATTGCCAAATATGACTAACCCTCAATTATATTTTTCTACTTCCTTCAACACCTTGGAGTCTCCTGTCATGTGTGAAGAGCAACCACTGTCTAGGATCTATGACTTTTCTTTCTTAGAAGCTTTTAAGGCTACTTCCATAACTAAAGCCATTTCCCATCCTCTTCTTCTTTTTCAGCCAAACATAAGAGCATATGTAGGTTTTCTCCTTTGCATTCTTTGACTAAGTAGCAATATCAAGCATTTCTCAATAGTATATCCAACCTTTTTACATCTTACACAAATTTCTTCTAACATATTAAATCTATTTCTTAGTGAAATTTGGCTTTTTTTCACTTGAAGTTGTCTCCTTTCTTGATAGAGTCTCCTTTTAGACTTTTGCCTCACATTCCTCTTTATTATAGGCATATTACTCCAACACACACTAGTCTTGTATCCATACTTACTACAGCACCAGTAAAATCCTTCAAATCTGAATTTATTTATTTCAACAAATTCATATTCCTTATGTTCAACACTTATTGTGACAACTTTCTTTTCGTCTTTGACAAACTGTCTCCTTTGGATAGGAGTTTTCATCACATCTTTCCTAACCCATTTTAACTTGGGTTGGTTTCTTTTCTCCATAATGTCATTGTGTTTGCTTTTAGGGACAAACATAATTTTTCTTCTTCTCTTCTACCCTTTTATTTGGCTTTTCAATATAGTCAAATCCTTTTTTCCTCATAGAATGAGGTCTTTGTTTGCTTAGACACTCATCCAACTTTTTGGTAGCATCCACCTTGATAGCATTTGCTAAAGTGGACTCTCTTTTCACTTCTATAACTTGCATAAAACTTTCTTCATACTTTTTCAATTTAGATTTAACCTTGTGGACTAGTTTACAAATTCAGCACTTCTTGCTCTTGTGTAATCACCTTAGCGTCAAGATCTTTGTGTATTTTGCCTTACTCTGCCTCAAGCACATTCAGCTCCTCAATTCTTTTCAAGTACTCATTCTCTTTCACTTTAAACTTCTTTTCTTTCACTTAAAGATCAGATTTATTAACAACACAAGTTTTATTCAACTTCTTAAGATTTTTAACCTCTTTTTCTAGCTTGTTGTTTTTGTGTAAACAAGTTCTTAATTCATTCTCAAGTTACTATACCAACTCTTTCTCTTTCTCTTTCTTTTCCTCTTTGGTTGATTCCTTATCACTCAAGGATTCTTTTTCATCATTTACCTGTGTAACCAACACATTTTTTGCAGCATCATCATCGAAATCATCATTAACTTCTTCTTTAGAATCTTCTTCATCTAATTCAATTAAGAAATTTCTTCTTTTGGATCTGAAGAGTTTCTCTTTCCTTTTGTGCTTGAATTCCCAACTTTAGAAAAACTAGATTTCTTTATTCTCCTCCTTGGGGTAGGCTTACCATTATCATCAATTAAGTGTTATATACCTCTGCAACTAAAGCACTTTAAGGGTAATTTTTCCTTGTATTTCCCTTTTCCTTTCCTTACATTTTTTTGGTGATATAAGCCATGACTTTATCAAATTTAATATCACTATCTTCTTCTTCAGAGCTACTGTTGGAGTCTTTTTCTTATTCTTTAATCTTTAGTTTCTTTATGGCCTTGAAGGCCAACTCTTTCTCTGCCTTAGGTTCTTTTCTTTCTTTATTGGGACTATCCTTATTTCATATGTCACCAATATGCTATATAAATCATCCAAGGGCAGCCTATCCAAATCTCTATCTTATATAGAGGAAACTTTGGCATTAAAAGTTTCTGGTAAGGTTTTAAGCATCTTTCTTATTATAGTAGCATTATTGATCTCCTTTCCATAGCCTCTGATGAAGCATACAATTTCATTTACTCTTGTAAAGAAGGCATTTACTAATTCATCATTCAGCATCTTTATATCTTCAAATCTGCTCCTTCAGATTTGTAGATTGGCTTCCTTTACAACCTTGTTTCCTTTATAAATATTCTTCAATTTGTCCTAAAATTGTTTGACTATGTTGCACCCCATCACTTTGGTAAATTCTTTGTCTGATAAAAAGGCTTTTAAGACATTTCTAACCTTTCCATCATACTTTAAATTCTTCTTATCAACAAGCATCATAGTAGCACCTTCAGTAGTAGAAGTGAAGCCACTAACAGTAGATTCAAACACATCTAAACCAAGTGACAGTAGATATGGGAGCATTCTATTTTTCTATAACTAATAATTTTGTCCAACAAACGTGGGAATACCCTTGCTGTTAAGACTATTTATGCTCTCCATGATATTAATCAACAGATAATATATTCACAACAACAGAAAAATTTCAAATCTAAGAAAAATAGATCAACAAAGGGACCTAAGGCTCTGATACCAATTGATAAGGACTTTCTTGGGCCTCACATTGAGAGAGAGAGAGAGAGAGAGGGGGTTAATTAGTGTGAAATGCTTACTTTTTACAAATTTATTTGGATTAAACCTCTGTGACCTATTAAAGTCTATGATCTAATTTTATCTTACTTCTTTACATGAGAATAGTTGTATAAATATCAAGCAAGCACAAACACCAAAGAACATATAGAATTTTTATGTGGTTCACCCACAATGTGTGAGCTACGTCCACAATATGATAAGACCACTCCTAGATCACATGATCCACTATTGTTATTAAGGGATACAGCTGATGTTGTGGAAGGATCTCTCTTTAACCACTATGGAAGGATCACTCCTTAACTATTTACAATGATCTCCCAATCACTTCAAGGGTTTCCCACCCTTTTGCAAGAAGTACGTAAAAATGTTATAACAAAAACTTCCCTTAAAAAGATCTCTCCATGTGCATAAACTACATTTGTATAAAATTAATTTTCTCATTCCTTACTGTTGGTTTGTCCTTCTTCACTATCGGTTTCACAACATTCTCTTTATCATGCTCCTTTCTCTCTCTCTCTTTGTTGTGTTTTACTGCTTTCTCTTTGCTTCTGTTGATATTCTTTGCTGGTTCTGAACTCTTAGCCTCTATCGGTCTCAACTTTCTGCCTCTATTAGGTTTCTCACTGCCTTTACCAAGTTTCTCTTTACCTGTTTATACAGCGCTCTCTGACTATTTCTACAACTCTCTCTGCCTATTTCTGCAGCTCTTTCTGCCTATTTCTATAGCTCTCTTTACCAATTCTCTCCTTTGTAGGTTCCGTTCTACTCTACCAGTTCTCTCCTCTGCGGTTTCTCTTCTTTTCATTCTACCGTTGCTGTTATCTCTCTTTTACAGGTTATTAACTCTGTAAGTTCTTTCCTCTGCAAATTCTCTTCTTTGCAAGTTTTCTTTTCTGCAGGTTCTCTCTTTTATAGGTTTTCTTCTCTGCAGGTTCTCTCTTCTATAGGTTCTTTGCAAATTCTCTTCTTTTCTTTCTGCCGCTATTGTTGTCTCTCCTTTTTTCTGCTATTGCTGCTATCTCTCCTCTATAGGTTCTCTCCTCTGTAAGTTCTTTCTTTTATAGGTTCTTTTCGCTGCAAGTTTTCTCCTTTACAGGTTCTCTCTGTTGCAAGTTCTCTCATTTGCAAGTTCTCTTCTTTTCTTTCTGTCGCTGTTGCTGTTTCTCCTTTACAAGTCCTTTCCACTACTGCAATTCTCTATATCATTCTCTATTGCTGCACTCTTTTTGTTCACTTGTCGCTACTCTTTTTTTTTTCTCCCGTTGAATGCTTTTTTTTTTCTATTTTTCGAGCACAACTCTCTTAGCTGTTTTTCTTTAGTTGCTATTCTCTCTACCTCTCATACTTTTTGCATTTTTTCTGTCTCTCTCTGTCATGCCCTAGCTCTCTTTTAGCAATTGCATGGGTATTTATAAGCCTTGAGTTTAGGATTGCCCTATAATTCCTACAATCAACGGTCAACATTGATTCTTTGGATTTAAGGTTAACGGTCAGCATTGACTCCTTGAATTTAGGGTAAATGATCAACATTGACTTGCAGTGCCACTACTAAATGTAATCCCAAAGGCAACGACACATGTCTTGTTAAAGAAATTTCATCTGTGCCACATAGAGGGCAATCTTACAAACAGTTAGTTACAACAATTAGTGCTTTCTTTACAGCCAAAACACTTCCAACAATATGATTCAACTCATCATTTTTGGCAACGTAAGGTGGGGCTAGCAGCATCTTAATTTTGGCCCTGCTTTTTCTCCTTATTCTCGTCATATTCCACCAACGCTGTCTTTCTTAATCCTTGAATGAATTAGCTGCTAACACTTTGTAACTGCAACAAACACATTTCAATGGCATTCACAACATCAAATCAACAAGGATAAATATATAAGATGCTATTGATAACAAATCCAACATTAGCCATTAAAGATAGGCTTAATAGGTATAAGATTGTTTTATCTCTTTGCATATTCCAATTTAGGTTTAATCTCCTTGATTTATGTTTGTATTTGTAATTTTATAGTTAATTCTCTTTTATTACTTTTTTTTTTCTTTTTGAGACTTTATTTTGTTCTTATGTTAAGACAAATCTCTTTTTAGTTTTGAAATTAGGAATTGGGTTTTAATTTTTAAGCCTTAAAATTAGAAATATTTTATTTTAGAAATTAATGCTTTTTTAAGGTAAACTTGTTGATATTCTTATTCATAGTTGGTGTGTTGTAGAATTTATTTTATTTTATTTTTTGTTAGTTATTGCATGACAAAAGATATAATGCAATATCTCAACTTTATTGGTTTATAAGTTTATTTGTTTGTTTATGGAAAAATATTAGAGGATATTGTCAAAGGCTTGCTTTGAAGTATAAAAGCCTTAGTAATAGTATCACAAAGGTAAAATTAATGTTAATTGGAAAGGTGGCTACCAAAATCCTTGTGCCTGTCTCGATTATTGAACATTATTGATTTGAGTTTTCCATCAATTTTAAAGGAGTATTATGTATGATTTGATTTACTTTGTGAATTTGTTTTGCTTTATGTATATGGATTATGATGCGCATAAAGACCTTTGTAGCAACTACAATGTTATTATAGGTTGTAATTGTTCTCAACTAGGTTTAAGTGTGCAAGAAAGTAAAGTCACGTAGAAAGGCAAGAAGGTAAAAGCCACATGGAGGGGTAAGAACATAAAAGGCACATGGAAGGGTAAGACAGTAAATTTGCCCTATTAGGTTTTTATGGAGAAGTATATAAAGGAATATAAGAGAGAAAACGAAGTAGCCGTTGAAAGAAGTCGTTGAATGAACAGTAATTGTCGTCAGAAAGAGAGAGAAAACGAACCTGTGGTCGGAAAAGAGGAGAGGTCGGCAAAAATAGTGAAAAGAGGAGATGGCTAAAGGGGTTAGACGACCGGATAGAAGACAGGAAGAGCAAAATGGCAAAGTCATTGGAAGAGAGAAAAATCATATACGGCAAAATTAGAGCAAACCGGCGAAAGGAGAGAGAAACCCGACGGCCAAAAACAGAAGGTCGATAGAATCGAGAGAGAGAGATGGACGAAGAGTGAGATCATGAAATAGGAAATGGGTCAACACAGCTGGACGATGAGAGAGAAAGCACAACATGGCAAGAGAGAGAAACGGGTTGATGGCAAAACAGAGTGGACGATTGACGGAAAACCAGGATGGCCGAAAATCAGATTTGGGGGCTGAATGAAGAACAAAGGTCTGAGAGAGAGAAAAGGAGCTGGATGGCAGAACGAAGAATGGACGGCATGAGACCAGAACGTGCGTCGGCATGAGACCAAAACGTATGACGGCGTGAGACCAGAACATGCGTTGGCATGAGACCAAAACGTGTGACGGCGTGAAACCAGAACGTGCGTTAGCGTGAGACCAAAAACGTGAGATGGCGTGAGACAAGGAGATAGCTGAGACCGTGAGACAGTGAAAGTAGGAGTTGTGTAAAACAACGTAGAGAAGAAATTCGGCGAAGCATTGGAAAGAACTCAATGTATTTCCATATTTCTTCAAGAGAGGTTAGAGAGTATTGCGGTGAACTTCTAAGCGGCAGTGGAGCAGCCTTTCAATTCAACAGAGGCAAGACAAACTAGAAGAAGGGTAGACATAGTAAGTGACACTCTTTGTATTGTACTTACTTAGTAATTGCAATAGTGAATGGAACAGAGGATTAAGACATCCATTGTAACTAGAATTCTCAAGTATAATGGATAGTCTCGGTAAGGGAGAGTCTGTACCACCGTGGATATACGTCATGTTAACGAAACCACGTAAATCTCATATGTTCTTAATTTGCTTTACGTTCTTTGTTTTGAATTGAGTTATGAACGCAGCTAAAGTATTAACCAACCCATAACCTAACGACGACCTAAACAAGAATATTTGAATTGTCTATTAGGCAAGGTGTCTGAAAGATGACTTTGGGGACTGTTGTGATTAGTAGGTAACAATAGATCTACCTTAGTCAAGTCTAAAAAAGAGTTCGCTTTTAAGAAAAGGTTGAAGTTATTCATTTACCTGCGAATTGCGAATTGTGGTGATACTGATTCACCCCCCTCTCAGTATCACAAACTAATAGATCTTAGGGAGAAGTCGGGAACTTCAATTGGTATCAAAGCACAGGTTTACCAGTTTGAAGCTTAACAGCTTGGTGTACTAGTTTAAAGGGATCTAAAAGTTTGACTTGTTCAACATACTGAGAAATGGAAGTTGGTACCAGCACCAGCACTACTTACAGCAAGAAGGTTCCAATCTTTAACGGAACCAACTACCATATGTGGAGAGTAAGAATGCAAGTGGTATTTGTAACCATGGGCATGAACGTGGTGAAATATGTACATGAAGGTTTTGTGGCTGCGGAAGAAGGTAAAGACCCAACCCTAGAGGAGTTAAGGCAATTTGAGATAAATGGGAAGGTCTCAAATGTCATCATTTCAGTATTGACAAATGTTGAGTATGCTAAAGTTATGAACTGCAAGTCTGCTAAGGAGATATGGGATAGATTGCAGAAAGTCTATGAAGGTGATGGTAGAATGAAAGAGGCTAAGCTTCAAGTGTTCAATGAGAGATATAAATCTCTCAAAATGTAGAAGAATGAGACAGTTCAAGAGTTTTTCACTAGGGTTATTGACGCCGTAAACGACTTGAGAAGTCATGGAAAGAACAAGAAAAACTCATCGATTATGAAGAAAATTCTAAGAATTTTGCCTGAGAGGTTTGCCTCAAAGGTAGCAGCCATAGAGGAGAGTAGAGATCTCAATTCTATGTCTCTGCATGATCTCCAGTGCAATCTTATTGCATATGAGATGAGGATAAAGTCAGCTGAAAGCTCTACAACAACGAAGGTATCAAAGGAGGCAGCTTTCAAAGTTATGAAGTACTTGAAGATAAAAGAAGAGGAAGAATCATCCAGTGAGGATGATGATGGTGATGAGGAAGAAAGTGAAGGTGAAGTGTTGGCTTACTTCACAAGGAAATTCAAGAAGGGGTCTAAGAAGGGAAAAGGACAGTTGTCCTTGAGATGTTATCATTGTGGTCAGATTGGACACTTTGCTTCTCAGTGCAAAGTGAAACTTGATGATGAAGATAAGGATGGTAATGATGAGCAGAATTCAAAATGGAGAAGACCATCGTTCAAATCAAAGAAGTTCAGCAAGAAGACTGCCAACCAACAAAAGAAAAATAGAGGCTCATTCAAGGTTATGTGAGTCAGATAAAAGAAATTGATAAGAAGGAAGATGAAGAATCATCAGATGTGCAAGCCTTTATGTTATCAACTCCAGGTGGTAGTTCAACCTCCGAAGAGGAAAAGGAGGTTGATAAGGAAGAACCAGATCTAGAAGCTAAGTTAGAAGCAGCTTCAAAGGAGATAATTAGAAGGGGCAAAGCCATAAAAAGGTTCGAGGCTCACATAAAACAAGTTGAAGCAAAGTTTGAGGAAGCTGAAAGTGAAAAGGATGACATATGAGCTGAACATATTGACTTGAAGAGAAGATTTGAAGAAAAGATCAAAATATGTAATGACCTTACAGTAAAGCTTGGCTCAAGGACTTCAAAAATTGAAGAAATGGAGAAAGAGTTGTTGAGATTTCAGCAACAACTCAAAAGTAGCAAAGAGAACTTACAAAAGCTTGAAATGATAGGAGAAACAAGTTCTGCAAAAGAAGAAAAGAATGCAAAGAAAGTGCAGCAATTTAAAGCTGCATTGGCTAAAGAAAATAAGAATATGCCACAGAAGTTGAAAGAGAAGGTTATGACTCAGAAGAAGATAGCTGAGAATAAAGAAAATCTGAAGAAACAACTTAGGGTGGCAAACAAGAAGGAAGAAAAGAAAGTCAGTCAGCATAGGGCTACAGCTGAACAGAAGAAGGAGAAGAAGGTGATTGAAATGAAAGTCACACAAGCAAAAAAGCTAGCTACTTTACTTACACAACAAGTGATGAATAGAAGAAGATAAGCTATGATTAGACCCAAGAAGAGGTAATTTCAAGGTCATTGCCTTTATTGTGGAGTTTGGGGTCATAAGGTGAGTAACTGCTGGTGGAGAAAGCCAGTATATGTCTCCAACTTGAGAAGATACGACGTTGCATATAAGGGAGACAATACAAAACTCAGAGGAAAACACCTGTCGTGAGTTCTTACACATACTGTAAAAGGTAAGGACACACTAACGAGGACTGTTAGTGGAAGCCCAAACCAATGTTTTCAAAGAACAAGTTTGCTGTATTGGCAGACTTGGAACAGTGTGAAAGGTGCGGGCAGGATGGCCATAATGCCAAAAGATGCATGACACTTCTCCCTGAGCAAGAGAAGACACTTAATGGTACAGTAAAAACAGGCGGTGCAGTCAAAGCTGAGAAAAAGGAGAAAGTTATCTTCTAGCCAGTTCAAAAGAAGGAATATAGAGCAAAAAGGGAGGTGGCTAATATAGCTGAAATTGCACTAAAGGCTGATTGCAAGGATAAGCAGTGGATCCTTGATAGTGGATGCACTTCACACATAATGGGATACAAGAGTAAATTATCAAAGCTAAACAAATCAAGAGAATGCAGAGTCAAGTTTGGCAATGATGATTCACTCAACATCAATGGTCAGGGGTCAGTAAACATTGGAAAAGGAAAGCTAAAAGATGTTCTGCACGTTGAAGGACTCAGATATAATCTAGCATCTGTCAGCAAACTATGCAATGAAGACCATAAGGTAATATTTACAAAAACAGGTTGTCAGGTAAAGAGTAAAGAAGGCAATATTGTTACAGCCGTAAAGAGAACAGCTGAAAATTTGTATGTGATTGATGAAGAAAGAGATCCTCTTGCAACTAAAACTGTGCAAGAAAGAAAGCCAAAGAAAACGTGGACTAGTGTTCATCAAGAAAATCAGATCATAAATGACCCATCAGTAAGAGTTATAACAAGAAGAAAAATTGTGGGAGCTACTACTTTACTCTCACAAGTTGAACCTAAACCTGTGGAAGAGGCTACACAAGATCTAACTAAATCTCTGTCCACAGAGCTGTTTGAAAAGCATAGATTGAGTCTATCTGTGCAAATGCCTCCTCAAGCTTAAAAATCAGGTGAATCTTCCATCTCTACTTTGTGAGTTTTTCAGATTTGTAATTGGTTGGCAAAGGGGGAGAGAAGCAACAGTGCAGGGGGAGTTGTTAAGAAAGGGGGAGTGCATATTTAGGGGGAGTTGAAACTGTTGCATAGTAGCTTTTGTTATAAGTGTTGCCAACAATTACAAAGGGGGAGATTGTTGTTCCCACAGCCTTGTATAGGTTGTAATTGTTGTCAACTAGGTTTAAGTGTGCAAGAAAGTAAAGCCACGTGGAAGGGCAAAAAGGTAAAAGCCACATGGAGGGACAAGAACGTAAAATCCACATGGAAGGGCAAGACAGTAAATTCGCCCTATTAGGTTTTTATGAAGGAGTATATAAAGGAATATAAGAGAGAAAACGAAGTAGCCGTTGAAAGAAGCCGTCGAGTGAACAGTAGCCGTCGTCGGAAAGAGAGAGAAAACAAACTCGTGGTCGGAAAAAAGAAGAGGTCGGCAAAAATAGAGAAAAAAAGAGACAACTGAAGGGGTTGGACAACCAGACAAAAGACCGGAAGAACAAAATAGCAAAGCCGTTGGAAGAAAGAGAAAAATCATATACGGTAAAATCAGAGCAGACCGGTGGAAAGAGAGAGAAACCCAACGGCCAAAAATAAAAGGTTGACAGAATCGATCGAGAGAGACGGACGAAGAGTGAGATCGTGAAATAGGAAACGGGCTGACACGACTGGACGGTGAGAGAGAAAGCACAACACGGCAAGAGAGAGAAACGGGTTGACGACAAAACAAAGTGGACGATCGACGAAAAACCAGGACGGCCGAAAATCAGATTTAGGGGCTAAACGAAGAACAAAGGTCTGAGAGAGAGAAAAGGAGTTGGATGACAGAATGAAGAGTGGACGGCGTGAGACCAAAACGTGCATCAGCGTGAGACCAGAAACGTGAGACAGTGTGGTTCCATCAAGTGACACTTTTTGTATTGCACTTGCTTAGTAATTGCAATAATGAAAGGAGCAGAGAATTAAAGACATCCATTGTAACCTGTATTCACAAGTATAATGGATAGTCTCAGCAAGGGAGAGTCCTTACCACCGTAGACATACATCATGTTGACGGAACCACATAAATCTCGTATGTCCTTAATTTGCTTTACGTTTTGTGTTTTGAATTGAGTTATGAACGCAACTAAAGTATCAGCCAACCCATAACCTAACAAAGACCTAAACAAGAACATCCGTATTATCTATTAGGCAAGGTGTCTGAAAGGTGACTTTGGGGACTATTGTGATTAGTAGGTAACAATAGATCTACTTTAGTCGAGTCTGAAAAAGAGTTTGCTTTTAAGAAGTTAAAGTTGTTCACTTACCTGCGAATTGCGAATTGTGGTGATACTGATTCACCCCCCCTCTGAGTATCACAAACTAGTAGATCCTATGGAGAAGTCAGGAACTTCACAAACTATGTTTTGTACCATATAAAATATGTCAAACTTTCTTAGGGTTATACATCTAATATATCCAAAAATGTCAATGAAAAAGATAAGAAAATTATTGGGTATAAGAGTTATAATTCTGTGTTTGTGCAAACTAAAATTCTGTGTTTGTAATAAAAGCCATCTTAAGGGTTTTATCACATAAGGGTATTTTGTTGAAGAGTGTTTGGTGTTTTGCTTAAGATATATGCATGATGGGGTGAAGACTCATTTTATGAGATATAATCAACAATCTAACATAATAATGAAGGAGCAAATGCCTTTATTTTCCAATAATATCATGCAATAAAGGGAAAAGGGAAGAGAAAGGGTGAGACCCTTACTTTGTATATTGTGTCTCTTGAATAAGTACACAAATATGTATTGTTTAATTATGGAGATAAAGAAGTTAAAAGATATATTGAGTAAGATAAATCTAAGATTAAATTGTCATTTATTCTTGTCTCCATAAATTACCTAGTGTATTAATCATTATTGTCTTCATTACAAAGAGCATAGGCAATTTATGAATGGAAGATAAAGAAAAAGATGGGCAAGAGTAAAAAATCATAGTCAAGATTTTTCAACTTGGTTTCAAAACCAAGTTACAAATAAAAAGGTTTCTCTTTATATTCAATAGTTATTTATTAGTCTTAATATTATAGCAAGGTATGTCATTAATGGTTATAAATTCCACACAAAGGAACAAGACATAAGGTGAAAGATACAAAATAGTGGTGTTACATTAACAGCATTAATAAATAGCTTTATTGGTTTAAAAAACCAAAATTTAGTGAAAGAAAAAAGTGGGCTATTATAGAGCAATTGTGTAAATTATTAAATTGGACTACTAGAGTCAATTTGATTTGTTTTGTTTAAATGCAATTATTTTGAGTTGGTGAATGATGACTATGGACTTACATGCATTTAAGTCTAAAAAATTATGCTATTTAAATGATCCTTTCATATTGGCATCTTAAGTTCACCAAGTTTTCTATATAGAGGATTTAATTAAGAAAGGCTTTATTATGTAATGTATATAATTCTTAGAGAGTTATTTGGTTAGATGAAGAAGACAATGTAAATGTACAAGATACATTCTAAGGAAAGTCAATTATAGTCGCTTCAAATGTGAAAGCCATTGGTAATGTTAAACAAGCTAGTTTGATAAAACAAGACATACCTAATACCATAGTTGACCTATGAATAAATAATTTACTTTTGAAAGAGATTTAAACCAATCAAACAATAATACAGATAGTGATGAAACACTTTGAAAGTGAATAGATGAAAATAATTAAAGAGAATAGGTTAATAAGTTTTTTTTTATCTTCAAAATATTTCTAATGTTACCTTTTGCTCATATTTTAAGGCTAGA
The DNA here is from genome assembly GCA_021533255.1 of Ceriops tagal. Classification (NCBI taxonomy): domain Eukaryota; kingdom Viridiplantae; phylum Streptophyta; class Magnoliopsida; order Malpighiales; family Rhizophoraceae; genus Ceriops; species Ceriops tagal. The sequence goes on from CM038608.1 coordinate 3,330,286, forward strand.
AATATTACAATGTCTTGTTATTCTTTTTTTACATATGACTTATGTAGCACTTTAGGCAATATGCACCAATTCTACTTTTATTATTTGTACTATGTTGGTGACCTCATTATATTTATGTTTTAGGTATATAAAAACATAAGTTAATTAATTGTCTACTTTTATATACATAAGCTTAAATAAGACTTAAAATGCCTATTTGACAAAATATAATGTGCTTAATATGTGAATAGTATGGTGAAAACACAATTGTTGTTATAACTTTATTGTTTTTATACTTTTTAATCCTTATGCATTTTTAACAGCTATTAGCCATAAAGAAATAATTCATTTGAAGAAAAAAGGCTTTGTTTAATGCAAGAAAGGTAGTAACTTTCGTCTTAAGTATTTTAAGACAATGAACATTAACACAAGAAGAACATGTAAAAAAAGAGATATTAACTGGGCAACCAAATATTATGAAATTAAGTACTTTTATTCCAAGTAATGGGTCACAATCAATTAAAACAATTACAAAAGGAGGTAGATAGCCAATAATGAGTATTCCTAATTTAAGTAAGCAACAACATCAAATAGATATAAATTCTAATAATTAACAATCAAGAGGGATAGCTTGTGATCAAATGAAAGCACAACCTTTCACGAAACAGGGGTTAAGACAACAATAAAAGGTAGAAAAAGGAAATATCCAAGGTAATCAAAAGATATACCTTTTGGTTATATAATTCATTAAAATTTTTATTTGTAGACTGAATATTTCTATATCTCAACTAATATTATTTTAATGCAAAAATGAAGAAAATGACAAATAACATGAGTGCAGTACATATAAGATATGAAGATGAGAAAAAATTCATTTTCCTAAAAGCCAAAAATCAACCTATAGGTTTAGATGAGCAAACTTTATGTAATTTTAGTAATTTTCTTGAGATATTAGCTAGAAATGTTAAATTAATGCCAATATATGTAAAAACTTAGCATATAATAGATCTTAAAAAAAGAGTGCTTTGTAAAAGGTTATGCAGATAATGTATATTGGAAATTTTTTTTCTTATTTCTAAAAACAATGTCTTCGTTACAACTTTTTCCCCCTTTTTTTTTTAATGATTGTAGGATAAGTATTTGGTTTCTTGAGAAGGCAAAAACCAAGTGATAAGTACAATTGGAGTAAGTTGTAGGGCTTATAAGTGCACATTAAAGAGAAAGCACTATAAAAATTACCAAATTTATGGAGAGTGATTAAGAAATGGTCCATTTCATATATCTTTGGATCATTTTAAATACCTATTAAAATATTAAAACTCTAAAGAAGTAAAGATTTAATATTATCTTTTTATTCCTTATTTGTAAAATATTTCCTTTGAGTTATAATCTTACTTTAACTTCTTATTATTGTTATAATATGAATTTAGGTAGTGATAAAAAGCAACATAAACAATCAACAAAAGTAAACAAGAATGCACACTATAGGCAAAAAGAGTTCTACTAAGATTTGATAACAAATGATAAGCAAATCACAAAAATGTCACTAATATATACAAATTTTATACATGTGTTACATTAATCTTGCAGTTCATCTAATCATAATTTGGTATGTATTTCAAATTTGGTACTAGCTTTTTATTTTATTTTAATTTGTTTTGTTTCATTTTATTGTTAGCATTTGTATCAGAAAAATCAAGTTTTAGTAAACTATCTCCTTCGTAACTTGAAATCTTTAAGGCTATTAGTTATAAAAGACTAAAATAAAACTCTTAGATGAAACATCTCAACAAATTGTAAGCAATTCAATTATTTTTCTTTTTTTTTTTAATGTAAGAGCTAAGATTTTACTACATTTTTTCATCTATAACTTAACATACTTTGGATCCAAAATCAAATTGAGCAACTTTAAACTTAAAGGATAGGATCAAGTAGCCAGAGTCATGTAGATGCATTTATTATAGCTATAAGGGAGGAGCATTTGGGGATGATGAGACTTTATGGAAGAGGTGTCAACCACACTTCTTTAAAAGAGAAATCAATTGTTAAAGATGTTGTCAAAGTTCTAAAAGACTTTATGCAATCTATTGGAGACAATGTATAAACTACACTACAAAAGAAGTTTGATGCACTATAAGAGGAGTTACAAAAGAAAATGAAACTACAAACTACCATAATAGTCCACCATTTTTATATGTAATGTTTGAAAAATTGTAGCAACAAAATCCTAAGTTGAACATAACTTTTGACATGCCTTTTATGAGTATTTCAATAATTCCTTCACCTAATGATGTTTTAAGTACTCCAGATCAAGATCTACAACATAAGAATCATTTATCTTTAATAGGTACATACGGTCCACGCCTCTAAGCATTCTTTAGTTTTTCTTATTTTTTGTTTTTTAGTTTATTTTAAATATTCCTAAGTTTACATCAAAAACTTTGTTTATCTTTTATAGGATAATGCTCTTGATCAAAGGTGAAAACTTCTCAATTTTTGTACATCTCCATTTAAAACTTATAAATGCACTTTGAATTTATGTGAGATGTGCTAAACATTAGTTAAGTTATTTATTGTTACTTGTACTATTTAATTATATTTGCTAAAAAAAGTACTACTTATTTTACATAAAACCACTGTCTAATACATAGTAAACACTTTAAGTTCTAACTATAGAACAACTATGTGTTCTACACAGAATTGTTATCTATTTTTCTAATAATCATTATTTATTTTTGCAACGATTGTGGTTAAACGTAGAAAACCACTACCTAAACAACTAACAAAGCATTTTTTAAAAATAACAAAATCGTCCTATATGCATTTTATGACTACTTCATATGCAATATAAAAAACATTGCAATAAACATTTAAAATTGTTGTCTAAAACACATTTATGTAGTTGTTTCATATGTATTGTTATAGGCTAAGGAAACAATGTGTAAGATCTATCGCAATACTCGTACATTTAACGGACTGATTACCATCACATTTAACTTTATGCAATAATTTTTACCATAATAGCAATGGTTTTGATCCGTTACTATAAAGCCTATTTCTTGTAGAAAAAACCCAAAACTGTAACTTATTTTTTCTATAGTCTCTTATCTGCTAAATAAAAAATGAAATGATGAATTTTTCAAAACAAATTCTCTAGACTCATAAATTGTTTTTCACTTCATCGAGTCCATGAAAACCACTTGAATTGCAAGAGACTTAATTATTTCAAATAAGAAAGCTAAAAGTTGCCAAAAGAATATGCAAACTGACGGAAAATGAAGGGGAAATGTATCATGTGACAAGCTAATCGTGTGAAAATAAATATTACTAGCTTCGTTACATGTGCTACGCACAAAATAATTTATTTGTGTCTATAGCATTTATGAGATTTTTTAGTTCAAATCACTTAAATTCTATGTTAAATTAATTTAATGTTAGATGCAAGTAAAAACAAAAAAATTCAAGTGAAACCCTTTCTCGTCAATATTTAATTTTGTGAAATTTTCAGCCCTCTCGGTGCTACAAATGATCCACCCATGCAACTAAAAGGATCAAATTGTAGAATACACGTACTTGGAGAAAAGTGCAAGGCGGTACCCTCTTAAAAAAGTAGACTGTTCATTCCAGTATGCAAAACAAAGAAAATTATTGATCAAGTGTGTGTGTGTGTGTGTTTACTAGAACTCCCTGCAAGAGCCGAGGCCAGCTTTTACCACCTTCAAAGCGAGAGGTGCGCAGATGCAGCTTGGTTTCGTAAATGTTAATGTGATCTTTCCCTGTCTGAGAAGAAGTCCACGTGTATCATATGGGCATGTTTAGATTGTACAGGTTTTGGACTTTATGCCACAAAGAATGCAAAGTGCTGTCTTTTCTATTTGGCATACAAGGTGATGTTTACGTGCACTTTTCCCGCAATTTCTTTTCTATTTGCCACTCTTCATTTTCGTCGTATTCCTCCACTTTCTGACCAGAAGACACATCACCTGCTGTTATTCCTTCGTTTAAGATGGAGCAATTTTGACCCATTGGGAAGATGATATTAGAGATACTTGCCAAGACAAGCGGTTGAAGACAATAATAATAATAATAATAATTATAAACAAGCAAGCAAACCCCTTTGACCGATTGGGAAGATGATATTAGAGATACTTGTCAAGACAAATGGTTGAAGACAATATAAAAAATAAAAAATATTATTATAAACACGCAAACCACCCCCCCCCCCAAAAAAAAAAACAATCCCTTTGCATTCCAAATAAATTGAATCAAAGAATACATTTCATTATTGTTATTTAAATTGGGTTCTACTTAAATCGTTTGATTTTATTTACATTTTAACGTTTAGTTAACTTGAGTTGCGTAGAAGATGAATGAAGAAAACCCATATTGGTTGTAGTTATTTTTGGTTTGATTTGATGATGAGTACTCAAAATGCACCAAAAAAAAACAAAGAAAGAAAGAAAAACAGAAATATACACCGGCACGCGGCAAAGCCAAACATTTCAAAGAGATGATTGAGGAAAATGTGAAGGTCCACAAATTCTTGAATCCTTGAGTCATACTTAGAGTTCTCGCCTAAATTCATTGCAGCGGCCAAGGATTGCCTTTTGCTCTACCCGCATTTTCCCACCCCATAATTGATTGTTGTATATTTGCATTGCAAGCAACAAATTGGGAATTTCTGAAAGGAGCTGGCAAGTATGACATAGAGGGTTTCATTGAGCGTATTCTCTTCGTTTCAAGTGAAAAAATTGTGAGGCACTTTTCATCATCTAACAACATGATTTACAATTTTCACAGTCAATGGCATTTGAAGGTAGAGCTTGAGCTCACCCGGTGGATTTTTATCAAACTACCAAACAGCTCTACATGGAAGAGCTGAAGCTAATTTTTTGATATCATTGACCAGAGTGCGGTTCTAATAGGAGCATTGATTCGTTGCACGACATTATGATTATTATTCATTTGTCCGTGTATCCTAAAGCAACACTCAATTTTACAAGCGTCCTGTCTTAAACAGAATGAAGTAAAGGATTACTAGGAGAATTCAGGCTTTTATTGTTTGCTGAGCGGAGAAGCCTGAGTCAATAAACCCCCCCCCCTCCATCCCCCCATTTATGCTCAGGACAAAAGACTGGAACTTCAGATTAGATTCAGCACACATTTATAGATTACAAGCCTTAAAATGCTTAACTAATTTGACCTTACTTTATGGGCAGTAGAGAAATGCTTAGCTGCAGCCACCATTCAGGCCACCGGCCCCGTGGCGGCTGTTGGCGCAGCTTCTTCACCCTTAACACCTTCACCCCGACCAGTAATACAAAAGCAACGAGGCTAGTGATTCCACGATTGGCAAGTGTCGTCTCTCCGCCTTATACTTGCTCATAACTTTATTTTTTTCACTTGATCAAATTGACATTTGCACGATGAAACACCAAGTTAAGCCATAGCTGCAAATCGATAACCTTGGGTTCAATGTATGTATATATGCAAGATTTCACCTGTTGAATCCAGTGAAACGTGCCTTATGCTCTTATATAGCCTCATGTTTCTTGATGATCAAGTAGAAATGCCATCTTTTCTTGACTGACGACTAAGTAAAAAGAGTTTTTTCCTAGAGAGGCCGGCATATTATTGGAAACTTTGGCTTCAAGGTAAAGCCATAAGGCCAGTCGTCGAGATTGACTGTGAGGGAAGGCTTATGAATCACTGAATAATTCTCTCACTAACTCAGTCCCACCTGATGACTTGGCTAAGCGTTTACTCATTGTTTAATGTTGGATCAATCAATCAATCAATCCTTATCTTTTTATTTCTTCATATTTATTGATATTGTTCTTTCTTTCTTTCTTTCTTTTGGTCTAGATATTGTTCATTTTTCATATACAAAAGTTTATTCTTTTTTTTTTTGTACGAAAAAAAAAGTCCCAATTGTTCACTTACTGTCCAAAAAAACAAAAAAAAAAAAAAAGATAGAGCCCGATTGAGAAGTCCAATAGATAAACGAATAGAATTAAAAATTTATATGCATTTTTTTCGTTTCTACACAAATAGCTACTTCATTAGAAAATGCCATAAAACAAGCTTGGCAGAAATAGGAAAGTCCATTCACGCTGAGATTAGGAAATTTACCAGAAAAATATCTCTTCATATTCTCGTCCGCAAAATAAAAATTAAAAAAAAAGTTCAGACCTTAATTAACAAAATGAAAGAGGACACTCCATTTGTCAATTGGAACCCCTTGTGTTTTGTAGCTATCTTTTGTCTCAAGAAACGTTAATTTTCTCCTTTGAATTAAAAAGAGGGTGAAACCCAGTTGTTTTTATATGTAATACGTAGCTCAAAGTCACCATATATGCACAAGCACACATTCCTTATATCGTCAACAACACATTCTTCGCCCAGAAATTTTCTTTTTTAAAACACCAAATTTTATTATAGTTAATTCTATACATACACAAACACACGATACTACAACAACATGTAAATTTAAATTTATTGTGCCAGTAAAAGTACTAAAACTTCATTATTCTGAAGCTCAAATTTTAGAGCCAACGTTTATTAAATCTTACTGGGAGATCTACACATAAGCCCAGTAGAGTAGGGCTCCATCGAACTCAGCAAAAATCCACATAGAAACGGGTAAATATTTGAAATTTTTTCGCTTAAAAAAATTATAGATCGCCCTACTAAAATAAAACATTAATAAACTGTAATATTATTCATTTAGCTAGGTTTCTTCTTCATTTAGTTTATTTGGAATCAAATTAGGATTAATCGCCACAAAAAAAAAAAAACTAAATTTGTGTTTTGTCAAATGTAGTAGTCCCACCTTCAATTTGAATCTATTTAATAATTATAAGAACTTTTTTTTTTTTTTTTACACAAATTTAGCACAGGATTGCCTCTAGCAGACTAAAATTTGTTGATTTGTGTTACGTGGCGATAAGAGTATTCGTGTTTCGGTTAGTCAAACTGTGATCTTGATTACGTAGTTGAATTGAAATTTTCAATCAATTTAAAAACTCAAACGAAATTGCAACTTTTAGATGATCGAAAATTTTGTCTGATTCGGCTTTTTCAATCAATTGAGAATTAAATTCAATTAAAAATTCAAAAGTTCTAGTTTGAATAAAAATTATAATATTGATGCATTTAAAAAAAAATAAAATTATCACTGTATATAAAATAACTATATAATTATCTAAGATATAATAATACCATAGTGAAATTTATTATTACACATAATTTTATAAATAAAAAAATTTAGTATTATTAGAATTAAAAATATATGTATAAAATAATACTTCAATTTGATCTATTAACTACAATTTTTTAAAACTAAAAATTATAACAGAATTAAAAAAATATTAATGTATGTCATTTTAATTAACTAAATATAAAGTTAACCAACTGTACCCATTAGAGAATCACTTTGTGGTCAATGTGCATCACTACCTACCTAATCTTCAGATTTCAGCACAATAAAAATTCTTCCTTCGGTGCAAGCAATTCAATGATCGTGATTGATGTAAACCCAGCTTCCCATAGAAACGTCAGCAACCCAATGACTAAAAATGCTCCAAATCAGTCTCCCAACACTCGATTGTCAAAGATGCAATCAATATTCAATTTAAACCAACTAGTTGTAAATATCTCCAGAGACAGTAATTGCATGTTAGTAGAAGAGATGAATTGTAGAGTAGTAATGAATAGAAAAGAGCCAATTAGGAAGTGAGGATTGGTAAAATTGAGTCTAAATCCCCATTGAAAATATGTCATTCTAAATATAACATTAAAAAAAAAAAAATAATCCCTTGTTAACATACAACATAATCTCTAATTGTTGGTTATACCTTTAGCAAGTCTCTTCATTATAAATATGTGCTTGAAACTTTGGCACATTAATATAGGGCGCTCCTATGCTATATTGTGGCGTTGGGAGGCAATATTCAAGGCTCTTCTCCTGACAATTGTAGATATTTTTATCAAATAAATATGAAGTAAAAAAATTTAAAATATTTATTTTTAAGAGTAGATTGATTATTTATTAAATATAATTACAATTCAGTCCAAAAAATAAAATTATTATTGAAATAATCTTTAATTTTTTTCTCTTTCAAAACTAATTGACAAATTATCTCAAGCCACCACCACCCTAACATGCAATCTCTAACAGTCTATAACAGGTAATAATAACTTTCACAATCTAAACATTTTTAGGGAGAGAAAATAACGGAGGCAAGTAATCATCAAGTACTGGTCATTTAATAGCTAACCATATAATGAGGTATTTATAAGGATTCTCATTCTTGAAATCTATTACAAAGAATTTTGACAATTTTTAATAAATTACATTTTAATTTTTATATTTTTAATTATCATATATTTAACTTTATAAATTTTTTATATTTATTAATTAAGTCTATTTGATCTCTATTTTATATTTTTTCAATTGTTCTTATATTTTTAACTCATTAGGATCATAATATATTATTAATAGTGAATATAAACTATAAGTTCAAAAAATTAGATAAAGCAAATTGCTTTAATTTGTTATTAATTCTCTAATTAATCAATTTATATTTATAAATCAAAATTAATATTTAGTCACATATCATTATCGCTTAAATATTATTACAATCAAACTAGTTGGACTAACCCTTTCAATATATTGTTTCTCAATGTAATTAAATCTTTTCATCGTATTAATATTTTAATTAAATATATAATATTAACTTAGTGTCAATATTTTCCAATTATACTTGCTCCTAAACAATCATATGGTGATTAATTCCATGAACAATTTATTACTTTGTGGCAATCATATAATAATATAAAATAATCTTTTTAAAATTTTCAAAATACATTAAAAAAATAACTTTGAATATTTGAAAAATATATAAAAGTTTTACAATTTACAAAATGTATTAAATTAGAAATTATTAATATTTTATGTTATAATTTTTATTAATTTCTCATCTTATCATAGAATTTTAACACTTAAAATAAAAGAAAACATAGAATGTTAATTAGGGATTATGGAGGAGAAATTTTAATTTCTTAAACAAGATTGCAAAGTTCATTATGATGCAACTATGATTTATGCAAGCAGAAATATAAAGGAATTCTAGTTTTTTTATACCATTTAAAATGACATTTTAGCAATTATTTTAAATATTCTTTAACAAAAATTTAACTAATAATGTTATTTATTATCTAGATCAAACATTAAGGTGATATTAATTACACATAAAAAAGAGTGTAATTTATTACTACATTCTAAATAAATAATGCATAATGTAAAATTTTCAAATTTTAAAGCATATATAAAATGTAAATATAAAGAGGTAAAAAAGTCTTCTTTAATAAGATGTAAAATGTTACATATGAAAAATAAGGTACAACTTGTTACCACACCTTAAATAGGTTACATGAAATATAATTTTTTCTAAATTTTAATTGAATTTAACTATGCCTACAATTTTTCTACAAATTTAGATTTTTTTTTCCTCAAATTTTCCTTAGCTTCTCAACTATCTTATAGATTAAAACTAAATTTTGAAGTTACAATTTTATTTTCATTATATCATTGAACTTGTGCTCTTCTTTTAGTTATTTTATGTGAATTTGTACTTTCACATATACTAATATTTAGATAATAATATCATTAGCATTGAGTTGGTCTATGAATAAAATACAAATTTTGAACTTAACACTATGCAAAATTTATGTATTAAATTAGACTCAACTACAATCTTGATTTGAATAAGAAACGAATAGGTTTCAAACTAGAATTAGAGTAAAATCAGTTGGATCCATCCTTCCTAATGTGGCCTTGAGTGGTCTCAAACTTAAAAATAAATAAATAAATAAACAATGGATTTCTCCTTTAGTGATTAAAAATTTAAAATTTTGTTATAAAAGCATAGGTTATAAGATTGATAAAAAGATGTAAAATTTATTAAAATGAGAAAAATTATTTTAATATTAAATTTAGGAAAATTTACGTAAAATATCTTAAATTTAAAGGTTAATTACAATAAACATACTAATATTTGAGGAATTACAAAACAGATCCTAAATTGTAACGAGAAGCATTCTTAATTAATTTGTTGCTAGTAATCATTAATTTAAATAACAAAATACTAATATATACTGAAAAAAAGGACAAATATGCCTATACATACAAAATGGACAAATAAATGGTCATTAGACACTATTTCCCATAGACCAACAAGCCAAAAGGGATACAAAAACATTACAAATGTAAGCATTGTAACAAGTTTTATAAATAACAAGTAAAAGGAATAACAATAACTACATCCTTATATCCAAAAATTTCTTTCTCTTACTTTTTAACTTTTATAATCTTTCTCAACCAACCAAAATGTCCTAACCAAACTTTAATTCCATGCACATTAAAGGGCTTAAATTTAGAAATATTCAATAAAATCATACAACAAAAGAGCCTGAATGAAAATTATGATTTAAGAAACAAAAATAAGTTATATTATTATTATGAAGATAGAAATCATAATGTAAACTTCCTTGAATGGTATCTACCAATCAACAAGGAAAGTGCAATGAATGCAACAATCAGTAGCATTAAAGTTATGTAAGATCTCAAGCAAACTCAATTAGAAGTATAAGCAATAATAACTGAGGTGTTACATTAAGAGGAGAGTTTAGGCAGATATATGCCAAGCTTCATAACCTATAAACAAATATCACATTTATAATGATGAATGTAATGATTTTAATATATTGCACAATAATATTATATATTTTAGTAATTATAGCAATTTGTAGTAAATGAAAAAAGAAAATTTGGCTTTTATCCTAATCATTGTGTTGGTTATAAAACTTAAGGCTGTGAATTTGGTATATATCCTATTCTACTCTTTTAGAAGTCTTTCCTTATATGATTGAATCAAGTTTGTTAGTTTAATTATATGCATTTACAATTATTTGATTTAATATGGCTAATTATAGCATACATGCCTTTTTGAAATTTTTTTGTTTTGGTCTTTAAACTAACTTTTGTTTTTATCCTTTTTTGTTGTTAAGCCTAATATGATTATATTGGTGCTTATGACCGAATTACCAACACTTATGCTTATTGTACTAACAACATTGCAATATTGAAAATTTGTTGGTTACAAGTTAGTTGTAAGTTATTTGTAGTAAATAAATGAGAAAATATTAATAACTTGTGTACTTCAATATATATCCTTACATTATGTCCAAATTTTTAACATTTGTCATACTTATTTGTTCAAGATCTAGTTTTATCATTTCTTAGCTCTCCTTTTCCTCCTTTTTTTTTTTTCAGTTTACCAACCTTTCGCTTTACTTTAAGGGCTAATGACTTCTTCTTTATCTATAAAATCTAAGTTAGTTTCATAAGGAGGACGAATAACCTTATTGTGAAAAACCATATACTTTTTTACTACGAAGTACTTATCACACAAGTCTTACAAGCTTCCTTTAGGTTAATTAGTACAAGCAACCATATGTTTCCAAGGAATTTTAGAAACTACCCATTCACTACAACTACATGTCCTTGATTTAAGATTTACAAAAAATTTATTTGAATCATCTATTACTTAAAATTCCTTATTATTGATAAAAACCAATTTCAATTATTTGGTTACAGTGAAAACTTTTTCTAATCTTTGACTATTAGTATTACTTTACCCACCTAAGTTGTAGTTATAATATATATTTTATGCATTTAAACAATTAATTTCACTCTTATGTTCTCTATGAGAGTAAGAGCATGCTTATTTTTAAACTTTCCAACCTAATTGTTAAATGATTTTGTCATGTTATTGGTGATATGACCACTTTTAACGTAAATATCAAACAACCACTTACACTATTAATTTACAAGAATATTCTTAAAATATTTCACAAAGGCATCATTGTAAGTAATTGCTCTAATTTTTGTAAGAGTTTTAATGTGGTTATTATAATAATAAGCTTTACATGTCTTACAAAATGAGTTCCTTAACTTTATATTAGACTATTGTATTATAAAGTATACATAAATGTACCTAGCACATTTTTTATGGTGACCTTTGAGAAATGTTTTTCAATAGCATTTATAATTCCTTGAATATGCAAATCATGCAATAATTAATAATTTAAAATAAAAAATATTATTGATTAAATCAATAAACTATTTATTATTTATATAGTAAGTAAATATAAAAAAATATTTTTACATACCTTTAATTTGTTTGACATAAAGGTTAGACACTTCTTTTTCATAGCAACTCTAATATAATCATATAGAAGTCTCATGTAAGAGTTCCAGCTTTTATTGTACTCCTTCTCCACAATAGCATATATAACAAGGAAAATCCCTTTGTTTGCATTTATTAAAATAGCTGCCAATAAATTGCCACAACGTGACCCTTTTGAATAAAAAATTGCCACAATGTGACCCCTTTGAATAATACCCATTTACTCCAATAAATAGTTTACACTTAATTATAAATCCATTTAGGTATGCTTTCAAACAAATAAAAATCCTTTGAAACATTTATGAAGATGAATCATTTAGGTCTTTTTTAGATTTATACTCAATTTTAATTATAAAACTAGGTTTTGCCTCTTTAAGAAAGTCAACATACTTATTAACTTCTAAATGGCTCATTATGTGATCCATTAATTGTTTCAAGAGCTATTTTTCTCTCCACTAAATTTTCATGAAACTAGGTTCAACTTTATAAGGGTTCTTTAAGACCTCATGCATAAGTTCTATACTTATTTCACTATTAGCTTTAATAAAAGGTAACAAAACCTTAACTATCCATTTTAATGTGGTACCTTTCATTTTTTCAATCCTAACACAATTGTGTTTACTTATAAACCTTCTTCAACATAAAAGTTCTCCTACCAGGTAATATGGATTATTAAATGTAGAAGTTACATTCTGCATCTGCACTTTTATTACCTATAACATATTTCTTGTTTTTAGTGCATCTAATATTGACTTACTCCCACACTAAATACTCCCTTAGAACCTTCCTAAAGTGATAAACATTTCTAAAAATTTGCCTTCCTTTAAACTATATTATGCCTCTTTACATATCTAAAAGGCATATCATTGATTTCATATGTTGAATTACACTTTTTTTAATTGATGTTTTTCTCCTCACCATCTTTATTAATTGAAAGTTCACCATTAATATCAATATAGTCTTATGAATTATCACCAACACAACCATTCATATCATTATCACTTGTAACTCCACCACCTCCCTCATCTATATCACATGTCACCTACTCCATCCAACATTTGCTCTTGCAATTTATCTTCATCTATAATCTCCTTTAACTAGTCATCATCATCATCAGAATTAGTAAAGTCATAGTTTTCATTAGACACTTTAAAATATAAGCACTTACTATCCTCTCTTATATCATCATTAGTAACACCTTCATGTACGTGTATTGGGCTAGCCTTTCCATTCATCTTATTGGACTTATGAATACCAAGTTGTTGTTTTCTTTTTAATGAATTATGGTTTTTATAGGTTGTTTCTTTTTAGGACAATTAGTGGTAACTACAAGCCTAACTTTTACATTTATAGGTAAACTTTTGTAAGCAATAGCAACTACATTACTAATTTATGAAGGTATAGATAGAGTATTATTAGTACTCTTAAAGTTCCCCCTTTTAAAGACAAGCTTCCTAAGTACAAAATTAGGTCATTCACTTAACATATAGGCTTTTAAAACCTAAGGCTCTCAACAAAAGTTTTAGATGTAATGCCACTCATAATAGGTTTAAAAGCTGATTCAATTGCACTACTATGATTTTCATCATCATTAGAGAAGGATTAAGGACATTACCATCACAATACTCTATTCTATCAAGTTACAACTTATGCCTTTGTGTTGGACTAGATTTGAGAAGATTGAATGGTAAAGGAATCACTCTTGAATTAGGTCTTAAGTGGAAATGGGCTTCCTCACTTTTTACCTATTCAATACTTCTGTATAAGTCCATGTCAATGTAGATCCCTTTTGATCTACATCAAAGAGAAGCTTGCACATTTTCATTAAATCAATGAAAGTAACATAGTTTTTGTTTATAATGTCTTTTGTCTATACTTTGGCTTTATGGTATGTTACAAGTTTGATCACAGTATTTGATAACATAAATGACATAAAGAAAAAATAAATTAATTAAAAACCTACAAACCAAGGAAAAAAAAAAACTAAATTGATTGAATAGTAAAATAAAAAAATCAACATTGAAATCGTAAATGAAGAATAAAATAATGAATATTATATTTAACAAATACTAAAAAATTAGTTTCTAATCACAATTTATGATTAAAAAAATTAATCACAACGGAATCAAAAAAACAAATAAAAAAACTTCTCGTTATAATCAATAAAATTTAAAATAATGTACAAAAAATTCAACAACTTATTATTTTTAATTCTATAAAATTTTTCAGAATTTGAAAGCATTAATGGAAAGAGAGAGATTTTGTAAAGGTTAAAAGTGAATGAAAGGAGACGAGAGGGACAGAATATTTAATTTTAATTTATTTTAACCATTATATGAATGCATAAATATCTTCTCAAAAAAGACTTTTGTATTTTGTCAAAGGGTGGTTAGCCTTAGAATGTATTTTATAATTTTTCAAAATTTGACATTTTTTTGTGATTAATTGTTAAATTTAAAATATCTTTTATATATATATATATACATAGTTTATATTTTATAGTATAATAAATTTTTAATTAAAAAATAAAATAAAATAAAACGAACAAACGGTGGGCAGAGAGAACGCCAAACAACGGCGCACAACAAAAAATGGAAAACCACTTGCGACGGTATCGTATTCGGGTGGAATTTGATGTATTTATTCTACTTTTCAAAGAAACACGGACGCTACAATTTTAGATTAAACCGACTATCTATGCGCATAGAAAGTTGCCCCAATCCTTGTCTGCCGTCATGTCCGAACATGAAGCAACGTGCTGCGATTCTGGAGGAACTTGTTCGATTGCAACGTGGCAGAATATCATTGGCCATGATTTTGTCCTCTTATGATTTAACTTCTTTGCCCCCATCGCCACCGGTCCCGTCGATCCCCCTCCTCCTCCTCCTCCTCCTCCTCCTCCATGCTCTTTCCCCTTCCTTCCCCCCCCCCCCGCCGCCCCTCTCAACCGTACATGATATAAAGGTTTTTACCTTTTTGTTGTTTCGAAGCGTAAGCGTTGAACCCTCGTCCTGTTCATGGCGGCAGCGTCAAAGCTTTTCATGATCAAAGACCATTTGTTGCTCCGTCATGTCGTGAAGAAAGTTTCAGTCATGCATTGATTGGTTTTTCAAGCTTTTGAAAGCAACACATTTGAAAACCAATTATATAATATATTCATTTGGGCAGTTTGGACAAGAATTTGTGACAGAGCAACACGTGGCAGATAACACCGACGGATAAGACAAAAAAAACAAAGCCATCACGTTATCACGTGCGGTGTTCGCGGTGGCATGGGATACTTCGGACTGTCGACTGGCTCCTTCCTTTTCTTTTTCTTTTCTTGTTTCCAAAATTTAATGTCCTTTTGTTCTTTCACCTTCTTTGGGTTTATGGGGTTCGCCCGCTTGGGTTGGGTTAAATCAGTTATATTATAGAAATTTTATTACAATTAAAATACATTAATATAAATTTAATTTTAATCAAATAAAAATTATGCTTATTTTTAAAATGTTATATTCCTTATAATTAAATTTCTATAATTATAAAATTCTCTTAAAAAAGTAAAAGGCAAAAAGGATAATAAAAAACTACCAGCAAATTTTCTTTTTTAAGAAAAAAATCACTTTTTTTTCCCTTAAAGAGAGGTGAAACAAAATATTTTCAAGTGTCCTTAATAAGGAAAAAAATTTATTATAAAGCATTTCTCTTTTTTTAAAAGAAAAAAAAATCAATTGTTTAAAAAAGATTTTAAAAAATTTCCTAAATTAAAAGTAATTTAACTAATTACTTTTTTTAATATCTAAATTTATAAATAAACTTAGTTTAAACTAAATTTAATTAATTGTAAAATCTCAAGTTTTATTATAATGATATTTTTAATCAAATATTTTGCAATATGCACACCCAAATCTAATAAATATATATTTTTAAAGTTGAGAAAAGATTTGAAGATTAATTATGTGGTGATTTTTTATAAATTTACAGATTAAGTATATTAAAACATATTATAATTATGAAATATATATTATCAAATCAGAGAAATAAATCATTTATGTAGTAATTTTGTTTAATTTTAAAAATATTTAATTATTTACTTCAATTTCTAAATTTTTTATAAAATCTTATAAATTATAATATTTGATATTAACTTAATAATTAATTTTAAATTTTTTTAGTATTTAAATAAAATTAATATTTCATCATGTATTTAATTTACTTAATTACAGTTTAAGATGTATTACAATTTACATAATTCTTATTGATAAGTCTAAAATTCACACTACACAAAAACTTCTAATTAAGAAAAATAAAGCAGAAAAAATAAATTAATTTTTTAAAAGAAAAAAATAATCCTAAATTTTTGTAATTTTAATTTATTTTTATTTACTCAAAATATATGCCTTTTCTAAAAATTTTTGTCCTCACCATCTTTTAAAAATGCATTGATAAATCTTTTTCTTCTCCAAATTTCAGGGAACACTTTTTTTTTTTTTATAAATATTCTTAACTTTTATTCATTATTTATAGAGAATTTTTCATTGTTTATGATAAGTAAAAAAAGTCATTTAGTTCACTTAATATTTTTCATCTATTTTTTTTTATCAAACTCATGAAAGTTAATAACTAAATTAAAAATTATATCATAGATATTCATTCAAATATTGGATTTTAAGATCTAAGAGAACTTGGTAATTTTTCACACAAGACAATGAAATATTTAATATATATAAATATACGTACTTTTTGAAATTAGTTTTAACTCTATCAAATCTAATAATTACATTAAAAAGACTTTTTTACACTATAAAATTTATAAAGATTTGAATTTTGTAATTGCATAATAGATGAATAACTAAATAATTATATCACTGCTAATAATGTAGAAAAAATCTATATTTGATATTGTAAATAATGAATAAATATTCAAAAATATTAGGATACGAAAATTTGTAAAAAATGTAAAATTAAAAATTTTTGTATCTATATATTTATAATTTTATTCCCTACATAAATTTGATAAATTTGTTAATAGAGATGTGCACATTTACACAACATATTTTTTCATAACTAATAATAGCCTCTTTTTCACTTATTCTTTGTAATTTTATTTAAGAATCACTTTCTTTCTTTTTTTATTTTTTCCCGAGGTTACCTCTCTCTCTATCTTTTATCTTGCACAACTACCTTTTTGCCTGTTTTCTCGGTCTTTGCCTACTTCTCTCCCATCTTTCCCTTTTCTCTTTTTTTTTTTTTTTGTCATACATTTATTTTTCATTCCTCATATAGATTTTTTTTATATATATCTTTAAAATTGTTCAATTAAATTTTTTATTTTAAATTTTTAGATCTAGATCATAAATTTTTTCATTAATTCTAGAATTAATCAATTTATTTCACCTTGACTTTCATAATCATTTACTTAAATTTTATTTTTATTCTAAAATTTTTTTAAATAAAAAATGACTTGATTATATTTTTACATTTCAAATATTTATTTAAAATTTAAATTTATTATGGCAAGATTTAATTCTATTTTATATCAAATTATTAGGTTTTTTATTTTTAAAAAATAATAAAATAATATTTAATAATAAATAATAAATAACAAAAATTAATAATATAATGAAACAAGATTTTAACGTAAGATAATAAAAAAAAAAGTAAATTTTATAAATATGAATATTATATATTTTAATAAATTACATTTTAAATAAAATGTAATGGTACGTAACATCGATGTATTTAAGTGGAGAGTAGGCAGGTGCCCTAAGCCTAAAATGAGTATATTATTGAATTCAGCAAAAAGAGAATATAATAAAATTTTATCGAATAAAAAGAAAAAAATTTAAAATCTTTTAAATATAGAAATTACACACAGATAAGTCGTTTTTTTAGAAGATATGAGCGCGTGACACCTAGCTCTGACTAAGCACGTTGAGAGGGCGCTCGCCACGTCATAATCCAATCCTTTTTCTCCACGTCACCGTGGCTCCGTCCCCACCATCCAACGGCTGCTTCCTCCACAACGCCAATTCAATCCAACGGCCTCGTTCTACTTTCTAGACTCTTCCAAGTCTCTCTCTCTCTCTACAACGCAGCGAGAGAGAGAGAGAGAGAAAAAGCCTCTAGAGAGAGACAGAGAGAGAGGGAGGGAGAGGAGTCTGGTAACCAGGGTTGGTTAAATAATGACCCGTGGTTTAAGCAGATAGCCATATCTGCGTTGAAAGAACGTTGGTGGAAATAAATAGAGAGGGAGGGAGGGAACAATAATGGCATTGCAAGAGGAAACTCCCCCAAAGGGAAAAAAAAAAAAACCCCCCCAAAAAAAAAAGGAAAAAAATTTAAGGGGTTTTTTTTTTTTTTCGTTTGAATTGGTAGCGGTTGGGGAGGGGGTTTGGCATTTGGGCTTCTGGTGTTTGGGAATTCAGTGTCCTGGTGTTCTCATTCCTTTTGCTGCTCTGGGCTGAGGAATTCCCGATTCAACTGAATCAACTCGGACGATTCCTTTGCCCTTCTGCTTCCTTCCTTTTTATTATTATTATTATTATTATTTTCTTCTGGAGCCATTGGCTGTGTCATTTCCTTGCGAGATTCTCAGTGGGTTTTCTCAGATCTCGTAAATCTTGTATGTTCTTCACTCATTTTGTGTTTTTATTTCTGTAATGGTTTTAGCTCTGTTTTGTTGGGATCGTGGCTGTCATGTTTTTTTTTTTATTTTCAATTCTTGGGTTCATTGTGGGGTTGTGTTGCTTTCTGGTTTCTAATGTTACGCTGGTTTTCATGTGGACCGGCCTTTCTTTTATTCAATTTTTTCTTTCTTGTACATTCGTTGTCGGGTTTGGGTTTTTGGATAGTGTAAGTAAGTGGTTAATATGCGGGTTTATGAAAGAATCGAGATAATTAATGTTTTTGCGATTAATTTTTGACCAACATAAAGATTCATTTTTGATCAATTTCGGGGTTTGAATTTAGTGATTGCCTTGCGTTATTATTATTTATTATTTTTTGGGTGTTGGGGGTTGAGGGTTTAAGGCTAACTTATGGTGGAAGTTTCTAAAATCTGCTGCTACTGAGGCATTAATGCATTTTGGGAAATGCACATACGACGGGTAAATGTTCTAGATTCAAAGCTTTGTGAGGAGAAAAATAGCGGTTATGGATCCATTTGTTTAGAAGCATTCACTTAGGTGTTTTATTTAATTGGGGAAATGGATCTATTAAATTTAGTCAATATAAGTAACTGATGTCTAGTTTTGCTAATGTTTTTTCATGGGTATTTAACGATTAAGATATCAGTGCTCCTAACATCCACAAGATATGTTGTTGCTTTTCCAGATTCTTGGTTCTTAGCTGTCTAGCGCCAGGGAATGACTTGGTTTTTGTAGCATTGAGCTCTGTGTTTTATCCTCCGTCACTGATATGGTGGGTGATAATTTTTCAATGCTTGAGTTTGTGGGTGGAGTCTGGTTGATAGCCAACTAATTAATGATTGGTAGTGGATTACGCTTTTTAGTGCCGAATCAAGTGGCTCTGGAGTCTGGCACTCTCTTAGGAGGGGAGACGCTTTCTTCCTTCTTTGCCGCCTATCTTGCTGGCCGCATAAAAGATAGAATTCTTGCTCCATTTCATGTCGTGTGAGTTAGACAGCCCAGTTCAGACTCAGATGGCTGTGGCAATTTTTAAGAGCCCGCTAAGTGGGGAATACCACGGTAGCAATAGAACGGAAGGCAAACAACCTGCAGGAAGGAGACGTGTTTTTGTGCAAACCGAGACCGGCTGTGTCTTGGGTATGGAGTTGGATCGAAGTGACAATGCTCATACTGTGAAACGGAGGTTGCAGGTTGCACTTAATTTTCCCACCGAGGAGAGTTCCCTGACTTTTGGGGATGAGGTGCTGAAAAATGATCTCAGTGCTGTTCGTAATGATTCACCTCTACTTTTAACAAGGAATTATTTGCACAGAAGCTCATCTACTCCCTGTCTTTCGCCAACTGGCAGGGATATCCAGCAAAGAGATAGAAGTGGCCTTATTGAAATATTAGGACAAGCAAAAAGCTTTTCTAGTGTGAAACATCTGCTCAAGGAAAGTGTCAAGGCCATTAAGATTGGTGTTGATCCAGTTCCTGTTCACAGTGGTT
Organism: Ceriops tagal; assembly: GCA_021533255.1. Lineage (NCBI taxonomy): Eukaryota > Viridiplantae > Streptophyta > Magnoliopsida > Malpighiales > Rhizophoraceae > Ceriops > Ceriops tagal. The sequence continues at coordinate 3,350,636 of CM038608.1, forward strand.
TAGGAGGTGCGTACTACTTTAGAAATAGCCGAGGTGAGAATGTTGCAATTGTGAAGCCAACGGACGAAGAGCCTTTTGCTCCAAACAACCCAAAAGGATTTATAGGAAAAGCCCTTGGGCAACCAGGCTTAAAGCGGTCTGTTCGAGTTGGAGAGACGGGCTGCAGGGAAGTTGCAGCTTACCTTCTTGATTATGATCACTTTGCCAATGTGCCTGCGACTGCCCTAGTAAAGATTACCCACTCAATCTTTAATGTCAACGATGGGGTGAGTAGGAACAATTCTGCCAAGAAGAAGCAGGTTAGCAAAATTGCCTCCTTCCAACAGTATATACCACATGATTTTGATGCAAGTGATCACGGGACGTCAAGCTTCCCAGTTTCTGCTGTGCATCATATCGGAATATTAGATATAAGAATCTTTAACACAGACAGGCATGCAGGAAACCTCTTGGTGAGGAAGCTTGATGGCATTGGCAGGTTTGGGCAAGTCGAGCTGATTCCAATTGATCATGGACTTTGTTTACCGGAAACATTGGATGATCCATATTTTGAGTGGATTCATTGGCCTCAGGCATCAATACCATTTTCGGATGATGAGCTTGAGCATATAGCAAACCTTGATCCTGCTAAAGACTGTGAGATGCTGCGGGCAGAACTTCCAATGATTCGAGAGGCTTGTTTGCGCATCTTGGTTTTGTCCACGGTTTTCCTCAAAGAAGCTGCTGCTTCAGGTCTCTGTCTTGCTGAAATTGGTGAGATGATGAGTAGAGAATTTCGTGCTGGTGTGGAGGAGCCCAGTGAACTTGAAGTTGTATGTATCAAGGCAAAGGGGTTAATATCAGAAATGGAGACCTGGTCTCCCAGAGCTGATTTGGGTGATGAGGAATTTCAGTTCAATATAGACTGTGAAGAACCAGAATTTGACTTCACTGCAAAGATGAAAATGGACTGTGATAATATCATCAGAACTCCATTCCAAATTGGGTTTGGGTCTTTTAATGGCCGTTGCCCACTTTCAAAATTGGAGGAGAGCATTGAGGAGGAAGAGGAAAGCGAAGGGGAATATTGGCAAGAGGGAGCTGTCAACTTGCCTAATCTGGAGCGGTTGCCAACCATGTCAAGGCTTTCTATGTCACTGAAGAACACCACACTAGGTGGCAAGAATCACAAGTATCCGAAATCTTCAGGAGTGAAAGCAGAAAACGGCTATGCCACCAACACGTCCTCTGGGAACAGGAGGAGTGCTAATGAGCAGCTTCCTGCGAGCATGAGTTTTGTGAAGGTGGCTGACATGAACGAGGAGGAATGGACACTATTTTTGGAGAAGTTTCAGGAGCTGCTTTACCCTGCATTTGCCAAACGGAAGTCCGTGACATTAGGTCAGAGGCAGAGACAGAGGCTCGGTACTTCGTGCCAGTTTTGATAGAAAATATCAGTATGCAGAAGAATGAATCTCGTTAGGTTTGTGGGTTGAAATATCTTTAGCATAGCTTCTGTTCATACGTTTCGTCCAGGTGTTGATGTTTTAGCTGTGGCATCAACGGTAGGAGAACCTTTTGTAAATGTTCTTTGGCATCAGCTAAGCGAGGAGAGTCGAGTAGGGGTTGCTTGTATATTTTTTTTTTTTTGTTGACGTTTCTGTTTTCATTTCCCCCCCTCAAAATGGCCTACCTGTGGTGGGGACTTGTTGGATAAATAATTTGTTGGAATGAGATCCTTACGGAGAGAAAGGGAATGTGTTAAGTAATAGCTGCCTGCCTCTTTTTGTTGCCTGCAACTGGTTTTGAATCAAAGCTGTGACGGCCCCGATATTCAATTATTCACCGGCGACTCCATTCTGCTCTGCTCTTAGGCTTCAAATTATTGTTGCCATCGGTTGTCGTTAAGAACACCCGATTGCAGTTTTCTAGGCAGAAAAGTGAAAACTGTTCTACCCCCCCACATTCTTTTCTGTTATGAAAAACTTGGTTGTCATATGTACGTTATCACTTGTGGGATATTTATGATGGATGGTTTTCATTTGCTGTTAATTTGACCTGGGAAAAAAGATAACCAGGGAAGGGAAAGGGCTACGAAGAAAGCTACTGTGCCACCATCTGTAAGCTTTGCATTAAAAAAGCAAGCAAGCAGGATACCATCATCAAGCAAGCAACTGACAAAAAGAACATTCCCTTGCATGTTGCGAGTCACATTACATCATAGGTCTTCTGATCAAATATACTCTGGTATTGGCCTTTTTTTTTTTCTATTAAAGAAAAAATGTCTTTATCTTTATAAAAAATAACTTCCTATCATTATAAATGTCAGACATTTTTTATATGATCCATTAGTGATTCTATTAAATGTCAAAATTAAAGAAAAACAGAAGAAAGAGATGAATAGATGAAAAAGAGAAAAATAAATAAATGAAAGTGAGAGGAAGAGCAATACAAAGAAGAAAAAGAAAGAAGAGATAAAGAAAAATAGAAAGGAAATATTATAGAAGGAAAGATAGATAAATAGAAGAAAGCAAAAGGGGGACGAGACGGCAAAGAGTGATGGAAAAGAGATGAAGAAAAAAAAAAAAAAAAGAAAGATGAAACAAACAAATGATAGCAATAGCGGTGGTGGTGGCAATAATAATGACAATGATAATGAAATCGATGGTGGGAATTGCACCAACCTCACAAACTTGTGTGTAAAATAATATTTTAAAAATTAAACTTAGTCTAAATGATGTAATAGGTTAAATTATAGAAATTGATGTGATAACACTAAGTTGACAGTAATCATATACTAACCTATCTAAATAACTTTTTGAGTTATCATAAAATAAGATTAATCTAATTCATACTATCACATTTTATCCTATGTACCAAATGCATTCAAATATCCATCTTATTATGGATTGCAGCAAGTCATTATTCATCAATCATAAGTTATTCTTACAAGAACTCTGAATTTTACTTCCTATCAAAAACTTTCACATTTTAATAATAGATCACCCCTAGCACAATTCTCTGTGAAATTCTCTGCCACCAGGGACCTAACACAGAAGATTCATTAGAAGACCAACCACAAACAGCAGAATAATAACATCGACAGTTCCCAACGTGGCAGCCTAATCTCATAATCATTTTGATTTGTTCTAGATAATTCATCTGTGCCTTGATCAGGGGTCCATGGGACCATGGCCACCTCCAGGACGCTTTCCTTTGCTAATTTCCAATTGAATTTGTAGTTCAGGGTAAATAAAAAAATGTCCACAGAGAAGCACAGGCAGACAAAAATGGGCCATGGATCGTGTCTAGCTGTTCCTTTCTTAACATTTGTAAGGCAAAATGATGGTTAAGTTTGGCAAAACACTTTTGAGTATTCGAGTGTCTTAAAAGTGACATATGACCCTTATGGACATATTCCTTCTTCGTTTCCTCCGCAATTTATCATCTTGATCCTTGCACTCCATCACATTCTTCTCAATCAGACGATTTGAGGCTTAACCTACCTGTATGCGTGATTAATAAGTGTGAAAGAAAAGGAAAGCAATGGCACATGCAATGAAGATGGTGATGAAATTAAAAAGAAAAAGAAGTGGGGTTCAGCTTGGAAGAATTAAAACCGGCTGGAACTGGACACTGGGGGAAACAAAGAGAGAGATCATCACATAGTACGCAACTGGCACGTTAAAGTAAAAGAGGAACTAGCCGTGAAACAGGCTGATATAATATATTATTTGGTATTGCGAAAACAAATTTCTGCAGGTAACATAGTTTTTTATGAATACATTATACACAATTAAAAAAGAAAAGTTACACAGACTAAGAAAAAGGGTTTATAAAAAGTGGTATTTTATATTATTAATTATGATGTGCCATATAATCATATCAATTATGAGTATTTTTCTTCTTCTTCTTCTTCTTCTTCTTCTTTTTGTTGGGAGTTTGGAAAATGTATTTATTTTTTAAAAGAAAAAAACCCTAATTTCGCTTTCCTTTTACAAAGCTTTATATCAATTATATAGTTGTTGTTGTTGATGCATACATCCGTCTGCTGGAGAGCCATGCATTTTAAAGGAGGGAATCATGAGGCCAAAACCCAAAGCACAGTGCTTTTTGAGCTTGAAGTCGTCATCATCATAAGTAAGTAGCATCTTCTTCTCCTTCCCTTTTCTTTTTTTCCTGTTGTTTTTGCCGTTGATCTCACATACGCATGTGCATCAGGTTCTCGTTAGCCGCCGAAGATAATCCATATGTGGGTCACAAAAGCATTACCGGCAAAAGCATGCAACTCTGAAAGAGAGAGATTTCTAATTTGATTCACTTAGCTATTCTTTATAACTAGAACTAGACTTTGGTGGTAATAATAATTACCTATTATTTTAGGAATCTTGGAAAGTTTAATCATCGATTATTCAAAAAAAACCAAAATAATAATAATAATAATAATAATAATAATAATAATAATAATCAAAGATTTTCGATACGTCCCCAAAAAGATGGTTGTGGGCAATGTTTACATTCAATGCACGTAATAGAAAGCTAGCATGTTGAAATATGATGATTTACACACAAATGCACACACACACACACTTTCTGTTATATCCTTGTATTGTTTTTCTTTTTCAAAAAAAAAGAAAATTCACGACTAAATTAATTTATTAGTTTTCAGGTGAATATTTCTTAGTGGAAGAAATACAAAATTTATACTCACAACTGAATTTCGACTACTTATTAATTGATTTTCTTTTTCATCCTTAATTGTAATGGGAAAACTAGGATGCAAAACCAATGGATTTTAGCTCTGTGACACTACTAGGACTGTCTCTAGGGCTTAGATTATGAACTTCAAACCGTAGCCAGTCAAAATTGATTTGAAAACAAAACAATGTTTGTTTCGATGAAAAATTTTCAATTGATATGTAACTCAAAGTTTAGACTCTCTCGGGAATCCTTCAATTCGATAAAGACCGATTGCGAAGAGAATATGGAAAATATTGAACTCCAATATTATATATATATATATATATATATATACATATACATAATTACAATTTTAATTTTTTACAGTTAAATTAAATGGACCACTCACTAGTCACTCAAAAGTTCCTTAAGCCCTATTACGACAACAAATGTTGGACTCTCACAATTTGCCTCAGCCTGTGTCCGACGGTTCAGTGTTCCTTGGGGTGCGTACCGGGCCAAACTATTAGGCACTAGCACGTTCATACATGGAAAGGCCAGGCCCCAGCTTTTCTCCTGTTGTTATTATTATTATTTTTTCTAGTATCCTTTCCGGCCTCGCTGGTACGCCATGGCTCCTACTTCATTTGATCGTTGCATGCGCATATTATAAATTATGTCGGAGTCCAAATATGCACTAAGAACATTTGTGACTGCTCAGGATGCCGATGGATAAGCTAAAAATGGTTTTCTTTCATGCCATAATTCTTCTTTCTAATTTAAAGCCCTGCTGACTCGTTTTCGTGAATACATAACCGCAAGCCATATGGTCTAGTGGCAAAGTTGAGCTCTTATCTTCCCCACCTCGGTCTCCTGTCTGCCTCTTATGGGTGCTTATAGTTGGTGATAGTAATGGCGTATGGTTCTCAACAGGAAGGCAAAATCTTTGGGGTTGCTAGGTTGTTGCCATATCTCCATAAATAAGCCCACCAAATCACAAAACCAACAGTAAAACCGCGACACCAAAAGAGTAATAATTGAAATAATCCTAGCTAATTTTGGACATCAGAAAGAGAGTTTAGCAATATAATTGTTTCTGCATAAGCAGGAAATGTTGTCATCATTGTGACTGTTTTGTTACTCTAATCACTAGGATAGTACCAAACGCATTGCTGAAATAAATTTAATGTGTGTAACCTAATGATGCAGAGCTTCGATGTCGATAGAAATGAGTTTTTAACTTGGTGGTTCTCAAGTAATCTTCCGGGGGTGAGGTTTTCATGTTCGGTCTTAGTTGGACCTAAGGAATAAGAATCAGCTAGATTAGTCCAAATCTCCCCCCAAAGACTGCTGAGCAATTATGTTCTGTTCATTGATGATAGGAATGCAGGAAAAGAACAAAAAAAAAAAAAAATACATCAGGACAAGACAAGAGCAATGAAAGGATATAACAAACTGAAGCTATACGGTCCAATATTGTATGTTCCTGTTAAGTAAGCATAAACTTCAGTACTAAAGCTCTGCCAACGTGAGGGCATTTTACTTCTACATACAATTTTACAACCTTTGAGACCAGTCTTTTCCAATGTAAAGTAGAAAAGTTAGATATGCCTCCAAGGTCTTTCAGATTGGCTTACGCATTCACCATACCGAAAACAATCAACAAGATGGTCGATCGTCAACCCTGCTGCTTGCATGAATGAATAAACGATCACTGGACCGACAAATCGGAATCCGTGCTTCAGTAGATCCTTACTAATGGCCTCTGCTTTTGGCGATCTGAGCGGAACGTTTCTGGGGTATTTGAATCTGTTGATCACTGGTTTGTAATTCACGTAGCCCCACATGTAGCTACTAAAAGATCCAAATTCTCTTGCAATCTGCCCTTGCAACAAAGTCACATTTCGGTGAGTGAATAATGGCAATCTACATATTATATATAATGAAACCATTACAAGTACAGCTATAGACATTAATGAGTTTTGGGAACTTTGCCTTCACTATGCATTTGGCATTGTCGACTATGCACCTCACTCTGCTCTCAGCCAGCATGATTGCTTTGTTGGAGGCTATCTCCATGATTTCTTTCTCTTCCATTTTCGAAACAATATTAGGATCAAATCCACAGAAAGCTTCCCTATATATATTCCAAGAAAGTCACGAGCTTTGTGTACTTAGCTGTTATTCACAATGTAATCTGAATGCTATGTAACATCCAATGTATTAAATGACATTATGTTTGTCGAACCAGAGTAGTTCACAGAAAGTACCTGAATAGTTCTTTTCTTTTTAGTATTTCTGTCCAATTGTAGTCCATCAACATGCCAGACATTGCAAGCAGCTCGAAGAGTTGACTGTTTATTAGAATACATACCAACATAAGTTGGCAACAATACACCCCATAATTGGTAAGTAGGTGAACCTCATTTAATGAACACCACTTACTTGTCGTCGTAGACTGGAACTCCCCAGATTTCGTCATGAAATGCTACATAAACTTTATCTGCGCGCCAAAACTTGAATCAGTGTCCGTGTATAATTAAGATCCTTTCGTTCTATAAACATACTGTTCATTTTAAATTGTTATCAGGCTATTAAAATATTATGGCAGGTCATGTTAAAATATATATTGCCTATACATTGAAAATTTATACGAGAATGCCTTTTTCTTATGGCATGGTAGCAATGAAAAATGGTATATCTTGCATTCAATTGCAGATTGAAAATTGGCACGTTAGACTATATGGTTGGTATTTGTAGCTTTTGGTAGAGAGATGAGGGATATAACGATCCTAGCAACCCTTTCATCAATGACAAAATGAATAGAAGTGAAGCAATGGTGGCTCAACCTGTAATAAAAATTAAATCGTAACTTTTTCTTTTTAACCTTTTCTTCTCTTCCTTTGCTATTCTTCAGGTCATTTTGTCAATAAATTCTGACGTAACATTTGGCATCAAATTCAGAAAAATAATAAAAAAAAATAGTACAGATAACATTGCAAATGAAGATACTTTAAGATATATGCATGATGAAGACCAAGTTTTCAGTAGGGAAGCGGATAACAACGTGGGGCTTAATCATGTTACCACTGTTTTTAGTAATCCAATTGCACCTCCTTAACTCCCCACCATTGGACTCCTGGCTGTGTTGCTGCTGCTGTTGCACATTCTTAGCCACTGGTGGTGAGACTTCCCTTCTTCCTGGCGAGCCTAACAAGCGAAGCGCCAGAGATATCTTCTGATCTAGGGGAGTGGAACAATCTGTAAGAGAAGAGTCATTGGAGTTCTGTGACAAAGACAAGGACACCGAGGATAATGATATGGATGAACTGCTTCTATGCAGGCCAATTGGGTACACTTTCTTGAGGTTCTTTGGCAGGATGCCTTGGTTACCATTTGGCTTCTCTTTTTCTTGGAAGAAAATGTTCTTCTCCAGAACCTGTTTCTTTGGATAAGCTCTAGACATTGGCAGAGAAAATGTGGAACTTCTGCCGTCATAAACTGGGTAGACGTAAAAGGGAGTCGGAGAAACCAACAAAAGGTGTCGAGGGTTTTAAATTTGGGGCCCCGGGGGGGGGGTTCTAAAGGAGCCATCTCTAAGTTGTTGAAGTGTGAGTTTCATTAAGTATCAGTTTGTGCTTCTTGGTCTTTAAGCAAAAAAAAAACAAACCAAAGGATGATAAAGATGTCATACAATTCAGTCTTACATATTCCGTGCTTTAGGTTTTAATTTGACCAATTCGATTCATTGATTTACTTATTATGTTTTTTTTTTATTTTATTATTATCGTTTAGAGGTGGCATAGCCATATTAGTGCATCATTCATTGTATATTTGGTTGTGTAATGAAAGTTTGACTTGTGGCGAGTTTATTTAGTATGAACCACTTGCAGATTCGGACAGGTGTTGCCATGATAATGAAATGAAGAGGGCTTGAACCCCCCTCCCCCCCCCCCCTCTCCTCAAAGAAAAAAAGAAAAGGAAAAAAACAAGAAGGCTGCTTCTGGCTGTTGGTGAAAGGATTTTAGTTTTATGGTCCATATGACGTAATTTTCCTTCCAGCCCTTTCGTATCAACTCAATTATCTGGTGAGTGAGCCTTTAGATCCGCTTTTAGTTGAGGTTTAGGGTGCTAAGAAGACTTAGAGATTTTTAGCTGTAGGGTTTGTCTCAGTGCAAGTGCCGTGGGTCCAAAATTTCTTAACCTATACTCTCTCTTATCATTGTCTTCAAGGTCGTCTGAGGCATACCTGTTGCCTGCATAGACAGGGAAATGTCATCCTCCATTCTTTCCGGGCCTTCATTACCAGAAAGAAAATTACAGGAAACGCAGACACACGACAAATTATGATATTCGCCCCTGCTTTCTTTCTTTCTTTCTTTTTCTTCTTGTTGTGTTCGAGACTATGGTAGTAGAAATTAAATTGGTTTACAAATGCCACCACGGACAACTCTCGAAGCAAAATACCACCGGATCACAACTATGTGTTTTCCCTCTTTAAAATCTACGAGTCTTTATCATTTGAACGCAATGTCTCGATTACAGTTGTGTGACACTGATTGATATATTCTTCATTTATACATATCATGATTTGTTTTTAGGTGGATGCTTGCTGACCACACTATCACCATCTCATAATTAATTTTTTGTTCTCTGTCAACGTGACCAGTGAATATTAGTAGTACAAATCGTGTGGTAAAATCCATGCCTAGAGCCAACTAGGGTGTTCAAAATTTTAGTTGACAGGTAAAATTGAATCAAATCGCATTAAATTTTTAATTAATTGATTCAATTTTGTAATTAATTAATCGTATCAAACAAAAGTAAAAATTTTTAGTTTGATTTTAATTTTTGTTATTAAAAAATTGTGGTTAACTGAATCGATTGAAATACTATTTTTTATTCTAATTATAGGAAAAAAAATTCTACTAACCTAGATATTAATAATAAATGAATATTAATCTTAATCATAATGCTGATTATAATTTTCTTTTCAAAATAAATCAAAAAAAGATATATTTTTTTGCACATTTAAACTATAATTTTTAATTTTTTAATTGAATTTAATTAATAATTACTGAAAATGAATCAAAATTTTTAGTTCAAATACAATTTTTACAATTCAGGGCTGTTTTTTGAATTTTATTTGTCGAACAATGATTTAATTTTGTTAAGGAAAATGATTGATTGCCAGATGCCAAAAAAGACAACGGAACTGATATAACTTCCATTGGCTGATTTCAACATGACATTCTTTGGAATGAAATAATTTTTTTAAATTAAATATTTTTTAACAAAAATTATATAATGTGCAAAAGAATATTAATAAAATATGTAAATAGTATAAAATGCTATTTTTATTGTACTTTTTTTTTCTAGAATTCTTTCATATTTTGTTCAACCTAGTTATATATTTTATTAATTTTTATACACATTGTGTACTTTTTTATTAAAAAAATTAAACATAAAAAGAAAATTTATTGGTGCTGCATGCCTTTTGTGCGTGACGACAACGAGACTTTTTTTTTGGTTAAAAACATATGTTGCTAGCTTTCTGCACTCTCTTTTAATTGGTGTCAGGGATATAACATATGACTTCGCATTATAGGTCAATTCTAACTAGCTGTATACATTCTTATTTTTTTTTTTTTATTATTTTATGCAATTATCCTTTATGTTTTTATTTATTATAGTATTCATCTAAGGTATTTTATCTCTATTTTGTCTAGCCTCATCAAAGGTCATGCACGTTGATCTTTATCATAATTCTTCTTAATTTGGATTATAACTCAAATTCCCAGGACATGATATAAATAACTCTTGTTTAATAGTTTTAATTGTATAAACAATGAAGTTCATAATATTAATTGCTTTATTTTTGTTTTTAGTTACATCAATTCGAAGAGAATATCAATGTTAACATTTAGTTTGAAAGAAATAAACCATGTTGGGTAACAAAGGATTCAAAGTTAAGCCCAAGAAGAATCTATCATACTTGCTTATATTGTTTAACCCATAAATAAGGATGACCTAATTGAAAAAACAAAATAAATTTATTTGAAAGACAATTAAAGCTATAATTTAACTGCTATTAATCTATTCTAATATCTATGTGTTAATGAATGAAAAGACAAGGTATTAGATTTAACTTTTTATTATATATATAGATGACTTCAAGCCTTTGGTCATATGTAGGATCTTTAGCATGTTGGAGCATGAGAGTGCTTTTAGACCATATTTATGTGACTAAGAATTTGTAAAATAAATAAATAAATAAATAAAGGGCTGATATAATCATAGACATTGACCCAAAGCATGAATATCTCTATTTGAGCACTATAATGATCTTTATAATGAAAATGGAGAAGTGAGGTCACTAGCTTTTTGGGAAATCTTGCAATAAAGTGTTGTTATAGTGGGAAGAATGACAAATTGTAAAAACTTGTAAGATTAATGATAAAATAAGAAAGAAACTTGTAAATCTTATAATTACAAGATGCATAAAAGAGTGCATCTTATATGTTTAATGTTATACTTTAAATTTAATTATTCCCTACCTTATGAGCTAAAGGTAGATGAGAAGTTTGACCTAAGTAGTTTGTAGCTCTAAGGTTAGTTGCTATTGTTTAATAAACTTTCACTAAAGAGTGAAACTTGTGTCCAACAATGTACGAAATATATCTTTAGTACACTAATGAATATTATCACAAGGCATAGTGTTCACTGATGTATGAGCATGTATAGGTATGAGTAAATTAGTCTCATAAGATGTCACATTTTAAAGAAAGTGAATTTTTAGTAAGGATCTAATTGAATAAATTTTCTAGTTTATGGTGAATTAAAAGATTAATGAACTAAATGGTTAACTAAATTGTTGAGTTGATATATACAAGAACATGTTTCACCCTATTTAAGTTAATGAGAGCATTTAGTTATTGGAAAGTTCAATTGTATGAAAAGAGCCATAAAATGATCCCATTTAAGAAATTTAAGAATTGAATGGCATGCTAAGTTGGCTACTTGCTTACATGATTGAAAGTTTAAAGAAATTTGAGATACTTTCTCGTACTTTACTTATCATAAATGGGTGATAATAGTAGAGAAGAAGTTAATGGAATATAATCATGTCTAAGTCAGATAGTTTTTTATTTAGATGTAAAAGAATAGAAAATTAATAGATTCTCTCAACACCAAGTAAATCAATACATTGATATAAGGCTCATTTAATGGCTAAAAAATATGCCCAATAATAGTACATGTTATTTTATAAATCTTAAAGGTTTACATTCATTTCATCTAATTCTCACTATAATCACAAATTTAAATTTAAAATTACATAACATACTTGAAATTTGAAATAATTATCTTTGATTTAATGATGAAATTAATTGTTTAGGAAAAGTTTTTTAATAATTTCACTAAAACAATATGGCCTCATAAAGTTAAAGGGTCTAAGTCTTATCATGCATTTAAAGGCTTCTTAAACCAAATAGTAAATAGTAATAGTATTACAATTTTGTACTTTAAATCATAAGTACTATTACATATTTGAGTTATATAATGGACCTATGAGTTAAAATTTTTTTATTCCATACATACATAGAAAATGCAATGATTGTGATATTAGAATTCATAATAAGTGCAATAAATTACTCTTTAAGTCAATAAGAGTGATACAAATAGAGAAACTATACTTAATGTGGTGTTAAGTTATTATTAAAAATAATAACTTGATCAAGTGCAAAAAGTAGATAAAATTTCTCACTTGTTTAATGGTGAGACCATTACATGGAAAAGCAAAAAGTGCACATACATAACCTTATGTAAATGGAGGCAAAGTTTGTTGTATGTGTTTAGTTACAATAAGTGAAAATGTTTGCTTGAAAAAATCTTTCAAATGTTAGACATTGTAATATACTACAAGTCTCTTTATATAATAATTTAGTGAAGTGATACTTAATTCAAAGATCTTAAGTAAGATATTAACTTAATTATATTGATTTAAGGTACATTTCAATGAGAGACACAATAGTGCATATGAAAGAGTTTTATATTAAGTCTTTGAAAATTAAGTAAGGACTTATAAATTTACATAAAGTACAATATGTTGATGCTAATAGAAAATTATAGTAATAATTAAATAAGTATGTGACCCATGTACAAGTATTCAAATATATTGTTTAAAAGGCATGTCATATAAGTTAAAATTGGTTCATTTACATGAATAATTGCCTTTATTGCTAAAAGAGTAAGTAGAGATACTACCATTCGAGGAAAAGGAATGGTTTAAAAAAAATCACAATTAAAATTGTTAGCCACCTTGAAAAAGTAAAGATGAGATTTCAGAAATTACAACAAAAAATAAAGCTAGTATGAATTGCTCATTATTCATATAACATGTAAACAACCATACATGAAATTTCAATTTGGCACTTGGAATAGTGGGTATTTAGAGAACTCAAGTTAGATATTTGAAAGTAATTAAAACCAAGATTTATATGATGAGCTATTATGAAATAATGTAAAAGTGGCATACGTTCTTGGGAGGAGACAACTCATTATAGCATATGATTCATATCATATATGTTATTTGATGACTAATAAGAAAAGTGAAAGAATTCATCTCTAATTTTTCATTGAGTGAGAACTAGAGGTAATAAAAGAGACTTTTTGTGTGTTATGTCACTTCAAATTATACCTTAATATATTAGTTTAATGATTGCTATTTTAATATGTTACTTACAGTTATAAAAGATTCAATTTTTTGGATATGTCTAGAAAAACAATTAGATTGACATTAATAACTATAAGTATGGGAGAAAAACTATTGTTGTTAGACATCTACTATATGTATTCAATGGCCAACTAATTATGCCATCTAATGAGAATTGAGTATAATTGTGGATACATGATAAGGAAACACATTAAGCTTAGCTTTAGATGAATAAGGTAAATTACGACTAATGTGACAAGACAAAATAAGTCTACGATATTGCAAGACATAATTATGATTGTTCTTTTTTTTTTTTCCTAAGAGTCGTAACTATTATGTTGTCTTTAATTGGTGCATAGTTTAAGTTTTTGAACTATAGTTATGCTTATAGGTTATATGGCTTATTTACCTAATATGAAAGAATATTGAAGAAAATCAAATAAATACATAGATAGGTAATAGAAGTTTATCACATGTGAGTGGGAAATGTTGATTTATGAGTTTAAGTATCCATTGATAATAGATTGATTAATCTAACCTGAGCCAATAAATAAATATAAATGAGTAGGCTATTAAAGGGTTAGTAGTTACAGAATATAAGTCCTATATGTATGTATATATATATATATATATTCCCCTCACTTACTTTTTATATGTACGTTAAAACATAAAAATAAAAGAAACTTTAAGAGATAAATTCTTTATCCTTTGTATAGTTTAGGCTTTTGGTACCTTAAAAGAAAGACATTCAACTTTATAGGTTAATTGGGCTTTAATTAGGTTGATGATCGACTTAATAAGAAAAATACCACCTATACTTACCAAATATTAGATGGTGCTTTAGTATTATAGTCTAATTAAAAGCAAAATTTTGTAGTTCTTTCAATGACTAAGGTAAATACCTTATTGTAGACAGTTTGTACTTTTAAAGATTTTCAGTTGTATTTTTTTAGAATTTTTGTTTTATGTAACAACACTTGTGCCATAAAACACAACAAAAATCCTATTTATCGTTTTAGAACCAAACATATAGATTTTAAACATTATTTTATTTGAGATCATGTGTTAAAAGGAGATGTTTTAAGTTTGTTGATGCAAACAATCAATTTGTAGATATTTTTACAAAATCCTTGAATGATAATAGATTTTTAAGTATTAAAGAGCATTTAGAGATAATAGAAATGACCTAAACTCTCATACATATATTTTTGTTTATATATATGCATAATAAAATGATTTTTTGTAATTTTTTTATCTTAAGATGTATTCATGTATTTTTTTATTATTTTTTAATTTGATACTATTTATCATATAAGTGTTGTCCTAAAAAGTTGGATTAAATTTCTTTTTTTTTTTTTAGTAGTTCCTTTGATTATCAAGTTTTATTCTTTCTTAATCACTTTGGCCACCCATGGTTATGTCTTTATGGTTGTTTATATATATATATATATATTTATTTATTGTTTTGTTGTCAATTCATCTTTGACACGAGACAAAAGCACATTCTTGGAAATCTGTAAAATGACTAATTGGTCCATAGTTCTATAAATTTTTACTGACCACTTTAGTTGTTCTTTTCTAATCGTTTTGCTTAGAAATATAAACTCTCCATTTTTATGATGCTGAAGGGGGAAAGTAGTATTGGTTCCCTTTGTTTCCATGCTTAGGTTAACCTATATTTATTTTTGATAACTTATTGTCTTTGCCTTTTAATACTTTTAGACAAGTTATTCTTAGTTGTTACTTATTTATTAAATTTATTGATTAATACTATGAATCCTTAATTTACTATGTGTGTTTTTATTATTTTATTTTTAGTGTATAGATTGAGGAGGAGCTCCCATAAAATTTTCATAAAATTAATTATATCATCATCATAAAAAAGAGAGAATATTAAATCATGTGCTATTTAATTTTGATATGCTAATATAATTGAATGAATCTTGATTGACTACATTTATTTGCAAAATATTATTACCATATGCTATAAAGCATTTGCTTGCCTATCATACAAGTGAAGCAATTAATTTTTGGAAAATTAAGTTTGTGTTGATGAAACATAATTTGAAAAATTAAGTTTGCATTAGTGAAACTTTTATTTTTATTGTAACTTACAGTTTGATTTTTTTAAAAAAATCATTTTTTTGAAGGCCCCACAAAGAAATAATTTAATAATCTAAATTGAAGATTACAATGAGCAAGATCAAGCTGGAGCAAGGTTTTTCCAATTTTAAAAAAAAATACTTGAAGTACTATGAATATACTACAACTATAAAAGTAAAAAGTTTAAGAGTTAAAAAAAATTACATTTATATAAATGTGTTATATCAGAGTGATCAAACACAAATAATCTTCGTTGAGTTTTTTGAGTAGGTGAGGTTCCTGGGAAAGCTTTTCATTGTTTTGTGCGGATTTTTTGAGGCCCCGTTTCTGCTCGTGGCAAATCGTCCACTTACTGACATTTTATGGGCTGTCGGCTCACTTTGCTTTGCCATAAACGTCCCCTGTGCTAAACGGACGCTTTACGGGGGCGGTTTTGAGCCTTTTGCCGAATTTCTGTCCAAACAATTGAGGTTTTGACTTCAGAAACACTCTTCCAACCAAAAAAGTAGCCTGGACGCTTGGAGTTGTCGCTAGTTTTTTTTCTCTGATGGGTAGTCCTAAAATCTACCCTCCCAGTTTAGATTTTCCATTTACTGGAAGCTTTGGGAAATTTATCTGTCCCCATTGTTTTCGTTAGTTTTCTTTTCTTTTTTCTTTTTTTTTGTTTTTTCTGTCGTCCTCAAATTATTTATTTATTTTTTCGTTTTCCTCTCTTAGACTTGTCGGGGTTGAAAGGTTTTTCTTTGTACTGGCAGTTCTGAATTTGGACAACTCATTCTCATAGGACTCCTTTCCTTCCCAATTATAGTTTCAGGTGCTGTTTTCTTTTTTCTTTTTTTTTTTTATGTTCAATTTATGATAATGATTGCTTACTAGCCCCAAAATGAGCTCTCAGCAATCTTGGTAATATTTTTTGTTAGCTAGCCTTTTTAACTGCTATGTGAGGCAGAATGCCTTTTTAATGTAGCTACTATCATTTTTTTAGTGTTCTTTTTTCTTTTTCTTCTCTCTTTTTGTTGGTTTTTTTTTCTCTATTTTGTTGCATAGTTTTTTTTTTTTTTTTCTCTCTTTTAATTTCCTTTAAAAGGCCACTCCCCAAAAGCCTTTGCAGTTGTCCTTAGATAACTTAGAATGCTATGTGGTTAGTTAATTTATATTGGCTGTGAAGTGATAAGAACAAGTTTGATAATAATTGTTTCTTGTTAGTTGAGATAATATGGTTTGTTAGAGATAATAATTTCTATTCCAATTTGTCTTTATTTATTTATTTTTATTAGGGTTTCTTAGGTTCCACGGCTTTATTCTTATTGGCCTAAAGAGAAGGATTCATTTAGATGCTCTTAGAAGATGGATCTAGAGGCTTTTGAGCTGTCATGGGTTGTTGGCAGGAAGACTTGCACCCTGAACTTGGACTAGTTTTATGCCATGCAGGCCTGGTCTTCTTCAAGAAATTGGTGTTAAAATGGACCTTTTGGTTTGTAGCCATTGAATTTATATTTGTATAATTTCGAGGATTATGAAATTGTGAGGATAATTTTATTATAAGTTTGTCACATTTTCCTTGTAATTCACTTGTAATTGGTCATTGGGCTCATGGCCAACCACTAGTGCATGCTAATAGCAAAATAGCCTTAAGCTCAATAATTCTCTTTCCACTAAACACCCTTAGTGCAAGCTAATAGCAATAATCCATAGGACCAAAAAGAGAGAATAAGAGTATTATTCAAGATAATTCAGATAAAATAGAAGTACAACAAGCGTAATATTCATTTTTTTTTTTGTGGGATATCTTTAGAATAATTATCGTAATTGTTTTTAATTACTTTCTTATTCTAAATGTTAATATTTTGATACTTATAAAACACCCAATGGATGCAATATATAAATAAATTTAGATTGCTCTTACGTACTAATGAATTATAATCAAACATATGTATCGAGGGCCACGTAAGCCTACTAAACAAATTTAAGATGCCCAATAAAAATATTATGCTTTATGCATAATATTGCATATAGTTGATGATTGTACAATTCCCTCATTTGTTAGACATTTCTCATCAACGAGTCCTCATGGGACTTAGATCGACCTTCTTTAGTTGTAAATTATTATTTGAATTTTGTTATACCTTCTTCTTAACATGAGTTTAACAGCAAAATGTGAAAATTATACTGCAAAATATATTATAAATCAACCAAATGAAAAAGAAAAGAAAAGAAAAAAAAGAATGATGATCCAGCGTATCACATGGGTCTAATATATATGCAACGTGCAAGTTTAATCATATTTGATGAAAATTTTATTTTTACTTGTATTTCATTTGAAAAGAAAAAACAAAAGACACTCAAATGTTGATTTTTTAACAAAAAAAATTTAAAAATAATTTATTTTCTCTTTAAAGTTAGTTTAAGCCATATTTGCTTTTATAGTTAATTAAAGTTGAAAAAATAATTATATAAATTAAATTAATTTTAGGAGAATTTTTTTACTTTCTTTTAAGAAAACAAAAATTCTTTTCAAGAAAAAAAAAAAGAGAAAAGAAAGATTTGATAGTAGTCCTTTTTTTTTCTTTGAAAAACTTGTGGGTAGTTTTTTTTTTAATGAAGGATTTAAGAGTAATTTTTTCCCTTTTGTCTTTTACTTTCTTTTATTGAAAAAATGTATAATTATAGCGACAATCAATATAGGATTATATAAATCAATAAATCCTTTTTGGTTTGTAATTAAATCTATATGGATTGATTTATACAATTATACTTTAATTATAATCAAATTTTTATAATTATAAGATATATTAATATTTTTAATTTATAGCCATATGAAAAACTACTACTACATAAGAGAAAGTCGAGGTTTTCGTTGGGTTTACACGTTCCAACTTCCCAATTCAAATTGGCTTCTAGTAAAAGGTCTAATTCTAATTCTATCTATCTTAATTTTATTTTATTAAGGGTTAAACCATTATCTTATTCATCTTATCGTTGGATTCCCATTCCTTTTTTTTTTTTTTTTTGGTTCTTCTTTTTCTATAAAAGACATTTATAATATTCAAGTTAGACTTTGAAACTAAACAGTTATGTACTGTACTCGCTTGCATGCAAGCTTCGACATCCCTGCGCTCTTTTGTACATACATGGGGAACAGCGGTGGCTACCGACAACGACAATTGCACATGATGAGAAACCCCGGCATATTAGACTAGATAATTCAAAAAATCTCACAAAACTAAGAAAAGCAATTCTCGTGGAATGCATGGCGGCAGACAGGCGCAAAACACACTCAACTTTCCATTACACGTTATCGTATCCATCACCATTCACGCTATCAACCTTCTTGGTAATATATTAGTGCCCCTATGCAAGTGTACGTCGGTTCCTTCGCCAATTAATAATTTGTACAAATCAATCCTACCGGCAATATTGACACCCCCACCAACGCTACGTTGGTATTTGAATGTGCACATAGAAAGTTCATCGTCTTGTGACTGAAAATGCTTTGAGATTCTCATATTTAGTTTCGGATCCCATTGACACTTGTAGCGACCAGATGGGGTTATTATTCTAAATGTTTGTTTTGTGATATTGCGTTTGTCTATTAATTTGTACTAACGAATTAAATTACCGACGGAAACATGGAAAAGCGAATGTTGGGACCATGCATAGCTTTTCACTTGTTTATGGGTGATAACAGAGCTATCTTTGACTGGTCTTGAATGCAATCTCTATAAATCTCAAGTCCCTGCTTTCATTTAAAACTCTTCTCTTGTTTGAATTTTAAATCAACAGACATACTCTCAGAGAAAGAGAGAGAGACGTGCAATGGCTGCTGTGAGGTCTGCAACCTTGCTGCTAATTCTACTGTTTGCTGGATGGCTAAACAATGAAGGTTGTACACACACACACACACACGCACACACACACATATATATCTGTGTCTCTGTGTGTGTGTGAATTATATATTCCTGTCTCTTTCTTAATACTTGTTTCGTTTGGTTTTTATTATTCTCTCCTATTAGATTGATTGCCACGAAGAAAGATTATACTTATTCATTTGACTAAAAATCTATTTTTTCTTGTCTGTAATGCAGCCGCAATGATTGACACTGTTTCGACTCAGAAAGAGCTGGTGGACGGCGGTGGGGTTGGAGTTGGAGTTGAGCCCACCATCATAAGGGCAAGAAAAACGGCAATGGCTACAGACAAAGTCAGGAAGGATGGAAGTGAAGTCAAAGGAGCTGTTGCAGGGTCCTCAAAGATTTCAACCGGTAATCATCGAGTCGTTGCAAATCTTAACTATCAAGATTGGAAGGAGACTATGAATGCTGCAGTAAGGGGAAGAAGAGCAGCAGAGGATATTAACGAGCCTGCGTTTGTATCTTTTAGTGCTGATTACCATGCTCCCAGGCATCACCCACCTAGGCATAACTGATTCAGGAATATAGCAGTCAAAAAATAGCAGTAAGACCCCCCTAAAATAGGTTTTTTTTTTTTTGTTTTTTTTGGCTATAATATCTATTTTGCCAATAGTTTTTGGCTATCTAAAGATAATATTTCGCCAAATGCAAAATCCATGTACTTTGGTGGTCTGCTCTTTCTTTTACTATTTTCTCTATTAAAGAAAATCCTTTTTCTCTTTTCACTATTATAACTTTTAAGGTGAATATTTTTAATTTTTTAATATATATATATATATATATAAAATACTGAAATCCCAAGTGTGTATTAAACAAATAATGCTCCTAAATAATTTCTTATTTTGCTTAAGCCCTTTACTAAGTTCATGCTTATATAACTAAAGAAGAAGTAAATAAAGTGTTAACTAGTGAAAACAATTAGGATTTGACCCTTCGGATATAAACGTCTTTTAGACTATGCCAATTTCTTCCATCACTTTTTTTTAATTGGCATAAGAAGTTATGCCATATCAACTACCTCTTGTTGAGTTATATGCTACCTCATAATAAAATAATGATGCAATAATTTTTTATAAAAAAATTAAAAAATTAAAAGATTTTGATAATTTGAATTTTTCAAAATATTGAAAAAAATTTAAAATTATACTTATTTTCAAAAAAAAAAACATCAAAATTCAAAATGAATTTGAAAATTAAAAATCAACAGTATTTAAAAATTTTAAAAGTTTTAAAAATCTAAACAAAAACACAAACAATTCAAAATGTCCTTTTGCTCTTTCTTTCTTCTGTTTCTCGTTTGCTCTCTTCATCTTTATCATCTCTCTGTCACTCTTGTTATACAACAACAACATCTTATTCTCGAATTTAATTGAATTTAACTATATAAACCTTTTTTTGACTATTCTATTATATTATGTATTAAGCTAGATAGTGAGAGCTAACTGCTAAAAATCCTTCTAATTAAAGATTTCTAAGTGAATTTAGCTATTCCCTCTTTTTGTTTTCTTGCCATCTATTTGAATTGGATCTCTTTTAATTATAACATTTACTAATCTTTGTTGAACATATTCATGTTAACATAAATGTAACTTCTTCAATTTCTTTATAATTAGTTGTACTTTACTTTGCACTAGATATGTTCATTTCTTATTTGATTGTTCTTAAAGTAACCATAGTCTACTTAAATATCCTCATTTTTGCTACACTTATTTTCTAAGTGTGGATGAGTTAATATCTAATTTGTAGCATTAAATTAGATAATATGTGAGTTTGTAAGTAAATATGCATAGATAACAAAAACAAGTAATGTAATATATATGTCTATATATATAGACACAAAACAAACAAAGAGAGAATGAAGGAAGCAATAGAAGAAAAAGACAGAGAAATGTAAAAAAGTAGAGTAAAATCTAAATTTTTGAAAAAAACGCATATAAAAGGAAAAATAACAAGATTAGTATATATATATATTTTTAAATAATAAATAAAAAAAGATAAATAAAAATTGTAAAAAAAACTTGAGTCAACTTAATAAAATTGGATGAAACTGGTTGAGACTTAGTCAAATCCTAGTCGACATGAGCAAACCCTAATTAATCTAGTCAAATCAAGTCAAATCAATCAAATTCAAGTTAAACGTAATCAGATTGAGTCAACCTAATCAAATTAGGACGAATTTGTCCAAATTGGATCAATTTAGAACAAATCTAGTTAGTTTGACTTGAACCCAGTCGGACCGAGTCAAAACGATCTAATAAATTTTTACTCTTTGACCTAAACTAACTTGAACTCATAAATATGACTTCACCATAAAAACTCAACACATAAAATCAAACATAAAAAACATCAAATACTTCATGATCAATATTTGCAAAATTGAACTTGTTTTTGTTTTTTCTTCTTTTTGCAAAAGGAATGTTTTTCCAAAAAAAAAAAAAGAAAGAAATATCAAAATAAAGGGCTATTTTTAGAAAAAAAAAAGACTTCAAAAAAATAAATAAAAACAAGAGAGAGAGAGAGAGAGAGAGAGAGAATGCTACTGAAGGTAAAATTAAGCTCCATATTGCCCAAATTGTGAAATTAGGCTCCTAAATCTTCTAGGATACAAATATCGTAGCCTTTGAATTCTAAAAATAGTGAAAAAACAAGAAAATTGTGTCCTTTTAAAGACTTTGACAATTGAAAGGGAGGACAACGGAGATCTAGGGTTAAAAAAATGAAGAAATAGAAGATTAAGGGGTTGGCTAGTGAAAGAGTGAAGAAATAGGTAGGATTCTACTAAAAAGATAAATATGTAAGGAGATCTAAAATGACACAGTTTTAGTGTATGGGGAATAGTTCCCTCAACCTCAAAACAATATCATTTTAATGTTCTAGTTCCAACCCCTTTATTCAAAATGATGTCATTTTGAACAATTTTTTCAACTTCAAAACGACATTATGTTGGTGCTATAGTCCCAACCCCTCCAATCAGAATGTTGTTGTTTTTAACAGTTTCCTTAACTTCAAAAAGAAGTCATTTTGGTGCTCCAATCCTAGCCCTTCGTTTGAAATGATGTCATTTTGAACAGTTTCCTTTGTTTCAAAATGACATTGTTTTGGCATTTTAATCCTACCTAGCTCATTTATTCGAAACAATGTCATTTTGAACAATTCCCTTGGCCTCAAAATGACACCATTTTGGCATTCTAGTCCTAATCCTTTTGTTTGAAACAATGTGATTTGAATACTTTCCCTAACTTCAAATTGTTCAAAATAATGTTGTTTTGGCATTTCAATTCCAGCCCTTTCATTTAAAAACAACATTGTTTTGAACAATTCTCTCAACCTCTAAACATTGTCATTTTGATGTTTCAATCCTAGCCCCTTTTTAAAACAACATCATTTTGAACAATTCCCTCAACTTCAAAGCAACACCATTTTAGTATTTTAGTCCTAACTCCTTCATTCCAAACAACGATGTTTTGAACAGTTCCTTTAATCACAAAACGACATCATTTTGATGTTTTAGTCCTAGCCCCTTCGTACGAAACAATGACATTTTGAACAATAGTTCCATTAGCCTCAAAATGACGACATTTTTGTGTTCCAATCCCAACCCTTTATTCGAAGTGACATTATTTTGAATAGTTTCCATAACCTCAACATAATATTGTTTTGGCATTCCAAACTTAATTGTTTTCATACAAAATAATGTTGATACCATTTTGGCATTTCACACCCTAATCCTCTAGTTTAAAACGACGTCATTTTATCTTATCTTATATATTAAATTAATAAAAAACGAGAAAAAGAAAAGAAAAATAACTTTTAAATATTTCTAAAGCTCTGACAAATTTTTTTTTTGAATTCCTCACAATTTCACATTTTCACATTTTTCAATACTCCTTATTCTTATCATTCTAAATTCTTTCATTTTTAAAATTTTAGAATTTTTTTG
This sequence comes from Ceriops tagal, assembly GCA_021533255.1. Lineage (NCBI taxonomy): Eukaryota > Viridiplantae > Streptophyta > Magnoliopsida > Malpighiales > Rhizophoraceae > Ceriops > Ceriops tagal. The sequence goes on from CM038608.1 coordinate 3,373,962, forward strand.
TGCATTTTGTATTTCAAATTTTCAAAAATTTTGTATTTTTATACATCAAATATTTAATAAAAAATCTTTCTGTACAAAATTCCAAAAATTAGTTCTACTGTAACTACATTTTCAAATTTTCTAAAACTCACTTAGAATTCCCTTATTCTTATAATAATAACAATAATAAAATCTAAGATTTAAATTGCTAAAATTTCAAATCATTGTTTTCAAAGCTCTCATGTGTAAGGGATTACTGCAAAAAAATCTCATATTTTTTTAAAATTACCTAAGATTTAAATTGGTAAAATTTCAAATCATTTGTTTTCAAAGTTCTCTAGTATAAGGGATCACTGCAAAAATTATCTCATCTTTTTTTTTAAAATTACCTAAATTTCATTAAAAGAATTATATTCTTTTCAAAGTTTTTTGATACAAGGGATTACTATAAAAAAATCTTGACATCCTTAAATTCCTTTTTGAGTGTAAGAAATTTTCGATAAAAGCCTTTGACACACTTCCCACCGGGGTACAAAACCTCCATTAAAATTGTCCTACAAACTATAATCTCAATTCCTATTGCATTATCTATTTCAAAGTTCCGGTACCAGCTTATCACAAAGATTTCCTAATCTACTTGTTATCAAGAAAGATAAATAAATAACTATTAAAATTTTAAAAATATAAAAATATAATCAATATTGAAATCTTAGCACCATCATTCATAATAAGTGTTTAGAATGGTCTCAACTTTCATTCACCAGAACGATGCTTGTGAATATCAAAGAATTTTGGCCATGCAAATTAAATCTCGCTAATTTAGAGGACAATATAGTTATTTGAATAAATGATTAAGATACTTCAACTACTCCTTAAAAAGTTGGTGAAGAATCTAGTATTCCAAAATTAATTCGACGTGGCCAAACCTCAAATCGATCTAAGTATTATACGAGTCAAATTAGTGATAAGAACGAATCAGATAGAGCCCCCACAAGCATAATTTGCCACTGCCATCGGTAATTCATCATGGCTACATTGTATCAATTACCGGCAGCTTCACTACCCATCGTTCATCTGCAGGGCCACTCATCAATCTCTATTTCTGTTCGCATCAAGTCGTGACAACACAGCTAATCTAATAATTGATAAGTCCTTGAGATTGTCACTATAAATAAATGATTTAACTCTTTATGTTGTTGAATATTTCTGTAAACAATGTGGTTTGCTTTAGCAATTGGTTCTTCATTGTCATCTGTGATCAATATTCGCAGTCCTTGTGACTCTTGATATTCGTAGTCAATGAGTGAAAACTTGTTTTGTCAGACATAAGCCAGGTTTATTTAGAGACTGTCCGTAACTTTCGTTGTCATTGCAAAAACGACAATTAATGGGAATTGACGCCTCTTAAAAATAAAAGGCAGCTTGGAGGTGTTTAGAGACGAGGATGAAAACTCTTTGGCCAATGTTCTTCCTAGTCATTATTTTTGCTTCCGCGGCCCTATTGAGTTATGGTTAGACGTGTTCCGTTGCACAGTCCTGCATTTTGACTGATGTTTCTAATAAGCATAGCTAGTATTTTTTTTTTTTTTTTTTTTAAGCTTTAGTTGGTGCGGAGGGTAATCCCAAAAAATTGAGGTAGTTGAAAATTTCAATTGAATATGATAGATCTTGATCACGGTAAGTTGGACTAAATGACCTTGGAAATTGAAGCAGAACTTCAAAAATAGTTTCTTCTCTTGGCAATTGGTCCAAAAATATAAGAATTAAGTTCATTGAATGTTTTACTTCTGACAGCTAGAATTGTCCTCTTAATCAGGTACTTCTCATTCACGTAAATGCTGTCCAAGTTGGGATCTGAGCTTTGGACGATACCTTAGAGGGGATTCTGACTGTTAATCCGGCAGCATTGCCATGTAACTTTCTTCGGAGAATTCCTGTGCACTCATGTTCAATGCCTTGTACTGTTAAGCTTGTAAGTCCACATGTTTTTTGGTTAGCTTATGTACCTTGCAGTATTCCCATAAGTAGGAGGACAAACATATATATATAGTTAGTGAAAATCTGCAAAGAACGTGATTTTTAGAAAAATTGGAATTCGAAGACAGAACAAGTATCCTTCAAAACTTTGTTTAGAAAATTCTGACTTACCTGCTACGGGTAAGCCAAGGCTCATAAACATGACTCGCCCCACATGTCCATCACCAAAACAAATGTTCCCCCAATATCACATATAATTTTCTACATATTCAGGATAAGAAAATGAAGTATCCAACCATAACTTGGCAAAGAAGTAGCAGAAAGATGAAAAGAAAACATTATCAACCCAAAAGATAAACCAAAAAAAAAAAAAGCAGTAGAAAAACTAAATGGTCATGAGTAGTGTAAGAGATAAACTTACCAGTTTAATTCGTAGCACCTAGGAGGATGTTGCTGTTGGGCCAGTGGGTCATATCAGAAAGAGCAAATCATAACCATAATGAAAGTATTGAACAGGGGGAGGTCTTCGTTAACTTTCTTTCAGATAAATGAAGCAACCTTTCCTGGCGCCATGCCTGGGGCAAATCACGGGGACAAAGTCGTTCCTTTGTTAGCGAGCCGGCCCCCCAAACTAGAAACTCGCCTTCGATAACTGGGTTTGATTAGCGCGCGAGTCAACTAACCTAGTTGGCAATGTTAAAAAATCATATTAAACTGGACTGAATTCGCACAATTTTGAAAACTGAGAACGGGGCCCGTGGTTCAACTTGGTCGAAATCTTGAACCTGCACAACTTTAAAAAAGGCCAGTGACGCGGCCAATTCAACCATTAAGCGACAGGTTTTCCAATTCAGCACCATTAACCTTGATCAATTTGGGTTGAGTACCTGAGAAGTAAGCTTGATGTGGGGTTGGATTCCTTTGCCTACGGGGAGAAATTCCTCAAAGACTGAAGGGTATTTCCGGATGAACTCGATGGGGCGAGAGGGGATCTTGAGGGAGTCCTTTCGTTGGGAGATGATGGATAAAGGAAGAGACTTCGATGGTTCTGATCTTATGAGGTTCTTTATGTTGAGCATTGGTCTCAGGTGCACATTTCATCAGTTTAGGTGACAAATTTTTAACTTTTATCAACTTAAGTTGTCAACTCTTATAAAACTGTCAAAAATTAATGTCCTTCTATTGTTAAGTGACGCGTGATGTGTTGGATATTTTTGTTGCATGTTGCATGTCACTTGACTTGTAATGGTTAAAAATTATTGAACGATATCAGTGGACTCGCAGTTAATTTTGCATCTGAGAACATGGAAGTAGTGGGAGAAAAGAGACGTCGGGTCCATCATCGATTTATGTTGTTAAGTGCACGTCATGTGCTAATGGTTGCAAATTGCATCGAATCTTTTCGACTAGCTCCTTAAAAGGGCAGGGGAGAGGTCCAGAATCACTTGCCTTAGCACAGATCTGTGAACAACGCCTTCGTTTATGGGCCTAATGTGGTTGAACGGACAGAGGGCAGCCTTCCTTTCTCCTTCCATGGCGAAGCCCTAATCAAGCATGCATTTGTCCTTGACACCCATAAATCGCTACATATGAATTATATAGTATTTTGTTTTCTTTAAATTATATAATAATAATAACAAATATATATATATAAAGAAGACACATCAATTAATTTAAAAATAAAAAATAAAAAATAAAAATTATAATATACTTCATGCTTACTCTATTCAATGTTTATTATTTGCTTCAATCAATATGTTGTATTAATTATATATTTTTTCAAAATATTATCATACATTGAATCATAAATTACATAGAGTTCAATCTATCAAATATAATAATTATAATACATGTAACGCTTATATTTTACATGTTATTACATTTTACACATCAATATTTTATATATAATGCATATAGACATTAAAATTTACATATGTATTACTAAATATTATTTGAATGGACTATTATTTTTTAAATTCTTTTTTTATTATTATTTCAATTCAATACCAGGTTTGGTTCAGTTCCAATAAAGTTGCTTTCAGCTTGATTGAAATCTAGGTAGTCGTCGATCCATCACATTTTGGGGGGATGAATTATTTAGTTGGCTTGGGTTAAAGGGTTGTGGAAGACCGAATTTGATTGAAGCCCATCATTGAAGAAACTTAGTCCATTGAAGGAAGGTCATCAGACTGTTTATAGTGTTTTTGTTTTTTTCAATTTCTAAAATCATATAAATACCACCACCCTCCTCCAATTCTCACACTCTCGTTCTCTCTCTCTCTCTCTCTCTCCATCTCAAGCTCAATTAATTTTTCATAGTTGCAATTCGTAAAGTTATTTTTAATATATAATTACAATTATATTCTAAAACTTACGCTTTTTGTTAAATCAAAAAATTTCTAATGCATTTCTTTTTCATTTTTTTAAATCACTTTTTTACTTATTAATTATATTTTTTTTGGGGGTTAAAGTATTATTTTCTATATAAACAAAAAGGGTTGCAAGTCTCGCGTTAACCAGATGGCGCAATGATAAGGAACCGGTCATTGAAATTCCCAAAGACCCTGAAATGGAATTTGATTTTGATACTTGGACGTCGACGTCTCCATACATATGTAATTTTCCGGTTTCGCAATCTCAAAAGAGCAAGCAATAGTAGAGCTCAAATTCTTGCACCTCCTGCAAGTCATACCAGACAAACTTGCGATATTATTAAATTATATTTCACCAAAGGGTCACGTATGAGAAGGGTAAAATGGCAGTCATGTGCAACCATCTTCATAAAATTACGAAAAGGAGGTGATTACAAATCATTATGCAGAGACACATGGATCATTTGCATGCTGAGTTTCATGAATGCTTGCAAAACAAAACATAAATTTTTGGGCGTAGTTCCTCTCAACCCGGTGAAGTATTCGATTTTTTCTTAAATATAAAAAGTTGAGAGGAAAAAAATAGTTGAAATGATTACAAGTGATCATTTATTTTTAATTTTGGTCAAAAATTAAATTTCATTAATGATCATCAAAATGCTTTAAATCTCGTTGCTAAACATATACTTGGGATCACACTAGCACGCAGAGTCCGTAAACTTTATTATCAAGAAAAAGATACATCATCTAGTTTTTCCTTTAATTATTATTTTTATTAAACAACCTTTGGTGGACGTGTGACTATTTGTTTTGATATTAAAAGTGATCTTTGGCAACTTCATTCATAAGTGAGCATTACTTGTCATTAGCTTGATGATTCTCGAAATACGCAAAAATGGCTTTTAGTATTTAGAGTTTTTGATAGTATTATATGATTCGTAATATATTGATAGAATACAATTTAACAATAAATTTTGTTTCAATTTATTTTGACAATGCATTTGTTAATACAAAAGGTATTGAAGAATTATCAAAATGTTGAAAACTGTGTACATGCGCTAAATATTTTCATTAAAAGTGCATATGTTATATTTTAAGTTTGTGTGGATTAGACTGGTTAAAGGCACTTTGCATGCTTAGTAATCTAATTAAAAATATTCTTTCATATGTGCCGAGAAAATCAAAAGTAATGAAAGACTGGGAAACATTTTACCGAGCCAACAACAAACATCCCATAAACTTTCAAGGGACGTTCCAATCCATTAGAATTCAATACATGACATATGAAAGATGCAAGTTGTTGTAGACTATCGACAGTTTTGCATTTTTGTTAGGATTGGCATTTTATCTTTATCTCGGGAAGATGACACTTTTAACGCATTTTTTTTCTTTACAGTTTATGAAGTTTTAAGAATTTTTAATAATGTTGCTTCTACTTTGTCGTACGTATATATTATCCCGCTATGTATTTGGTTGTCATGGAATTTATTAAGGTTAATTATATGTTTCATAAAAATGAAAAAGATCATGGTTTGGTTGTTTCGATCACGATCATGAAGAAGTTATTAGTTTTGTTTGTTGACATTTCTACGATTGCTTTATTAATTACTGTTTTTGATCGATAAATTAGATTATTTGATCTCTTATCTAACTATTTATTACAATTTTTTTTTTTTTTTTGCATTTAAGTGATAAACGTGATGTTTCCATTATAATAACAGATGTTAAAAATCAATTGTAGAAACTTATATTTAGTATTATGATTCATATTCTCGGCAAATTCCCCAAAAGATTCCGCACTCGGCGTTCAAGGTGTGAGTTCAAGTAAGGTATTAAAAGCTACGTTAATTTTAGGTCAAATTAAAAAAAACAGCCAAAGCCACTAAATTTAAATAATGAGCTTGATAATTATGTAACAGCTTCTTTCACTATCAATGAAACAATGAGTAAATAGTTCGATGTTTTAAATAGTGATTCTAATATTAAAATTAGTCTTATATTTTTATTAATTTTTTTAATATAATTACATTATTTTTATCTTTTTATTTGAATTTTATACTTTAATATTTTGTTTCATATAAATATATTTTTGGATGGAATTTAATTAGTTCGTTAAAAAAAGGTGTTCAACTAAACGAAATATTCTTCAAAAAAAAAAAAAATCTAAATTCCATCCAAAAACAAAACACCAAAGTATATAACTAAATGAGAAAACAAAAGATACTAAGACTATATTAAAAACAAATTTATAGAGGTTTAAAGCTAAATGGTGACTTATCCCATGTGTGTTTTAATATTACTTTCTGTTTTATTTAGCAGTTAAGCTCTCTTTTATATTATGGATACTATATCTACTTATTAAGTATCGTCTCATTTAATTATTTTTAAAACTTTTTAGTTTGTGTAGTATTAGTGTGACATACTTTATGTTTTCTCATGATTTGCTTTGATAAGTTGATGATAAGAGTTCACTAAACATAGTGTCCTATGTTTCTTTTACCATTGAATTCTACTTTTGTATATTATACAAATATACTAGTTAGTTAAAGGTTAAGTAGCCTCAAGTGGGAAAGCAAGAAGAAATTGTTGGTGGGCCTTATGAAGGTAGTGAGATTTTTGAAGACCTTCCAAAACAATGTGTTCCCTGTTCCTCTTATAGAACAGTAATGTAGTCGAGCTCGTTTGTATATGTTATGCAATCTTATTGCAAGAACCATAAATCACTATTTATCTTTTGCTTTTAACATGCAATAGTATTTTTGTAAAAATAAAAATAAGATTACATACATCATTGGTCTTTCTTTTCCCCCAAATCTCATAGCATAAAATATTTGAGTACAAGAATACCCCTTTTGTTTTAGATTTTTAGATTTCAAATATGAGTTGTGTGTTTAAGGAATCTCTCATTTGAAGTGAGAGGGGGGAGTAAATAATTTATAAGTAGAAAGGATTTATAAACCAATAGTTTAAAGTTTTAAATTGAGATATAGTGTTAACTTCATGAGTTTGCTACTTAGACGTTACTTAGACTTTTCCTTAATTTTGGACTTTTGTGTTTTCTTATAAGTGGTGATGTAGTAGACTTTGACCTGTTTTAATGTCATCTTATGATGTTTTAAGCAACTTCTTCATTGACAATAATCATGGAAAAAGACTCATCTTATGATGTTTTAAGCAACTTCTTCATTGACAATAATCATGGAAAAAGACTCTATCTAGATTGTCTTGTTCAAATCATGATTAGGATAAATCTCACATCAGAGATCTTGGAAAAGGTGAGGCCTGTAATTAGTAAACTTGATTATGATATAATTGATTAGTGAATTGATGTTTAATGATATTGACTCTGATAAGATAAATTCAAAATTTAATGATGTTTAAAGATGTATAAATTTTTGATTTTGGAGTTTTACCTTGATTGTTATGATGAGATTTTGTATAAGTTGAATCCAAAAATGAGGCAAAATTTTGAAAATTGTGATGAAAGTTATTATATGCATTATAGTCATTCCTTTTTCAACTGTAGCACAAAGTATTTGGATCTTGGTTCTTAATATGAATTTATGTACTTGAAAAGTTTCATTTATGCAAAAAAAAAAAAAAAAAGAAAAAGAAAGAAAACTAGTTTTGTTGATTCTTGTATTTCATCAATTCAAGAATTAACAATTGAAAAAGAAGTTGACCTTATTGGAGTGGAGAATCAAGGACTTGCTATCCTTCAATTTTTCATAACAAGATAATGGTACTTTGGAAGGAAATTGAAGATTTTGGTGTACTTAAAGTATTTATTTTTGTAGTATATATGTTAGTTTCTTATTATTAATTTGTAAACTTGTCATTATATTTTAATTTAAAACGTTAAGAAATTAAGGTTAAGGGTACTTTTCACTTATAAGTTCTCCTCCTCACTTTGGATATAAAATTCTTTAAACACATAACTCAAATTCTAATAATCTCTTTTTTAAGTATGAGTTACTTTTACATTAAGCCATGCTTAGGTGTATATGTGCACACTTAATAGGTATATTTATATAATTATTTAATAAACTTTTATTAAGTTTTAACTTATGAATCAAGGGAGCAATGGTAAATCCACATTTTTATTTTAATATTTTTAGTTAAATTGTTGAACTTGTGTGGTCAGGGTAGTAACATTGTCTTATCATGTAGGAACCTATGCCTTCATATCTTTGGTTTTGAGTATGGAGTCCCAATTGAAGTTGTTTAATCCTAATTTACTAAGGAACAAAACTTATCAATACAATATGCGTTAGACTTATTATTGTATGTGTAGGACGGGACTAAGCAATGTTGCCCTACCACCCAAAATTAGTTAATGCTATTATCAAGAATAAGGTCTTGTATTTGAAGAGAATTTTCTGTATCAAGGCATAGCAGAGTGTTTACACCATGTTAATCCAATATTTGACAAATTATGTGATATATTGTTTGTAAAAGTAATGATAAATATATAAATATAATGTTTTTGGTTAGCAAGACTAGGAAGTATGTAATTGCTTCAAAGGTCATCATTGAATCCATCCAAATGAATTAAAAACTGTGATTGGGAAACTAGAAAAAAATGAACCTACTATTAGAATATATAAATTGTATTAAGGTCAATAGTTCAACAAACAACAACTAATAATAAGATGTCAAGGTTTGCCATTGATTAAAGAAGACATTTATTTATCTTACTATTTAGTGATAACATCTTATGGAAAACAACCAAATAGGAAGCCATATTTCAAGTTTCTAGATAGTTATGGAAAAGGATAGGAGTAGAATGATTATTCAACTACAACCTTCCTAGTATTATGAGATGTTATTTGTACCCAAGATTAATAATGGTGGGTGTCATTTTAACCTATAATTAAGGGTTAGCCTCTTTTGTGTGTTTAATATTTAATCTTTATAGGAACTTTTCAAACTATATTCTGAAATATGATTGATTCTCTCTTTAAGACCTTGATTATCATATTCTTTTAGTAGGATCCTTAGGTTGTTCTCTCTTTTACTCATATTCGTTTTCATTTTATGAAGGATGTGGTTTCTTTTGCATACGATTTGCATCATTATCACTCTGGTGATCTCACTACATATGAGCAATCAAAAATAAAAAGGCAAGTCCAACATTTTTTCCTGTTTAAAGTTTTATTTGACTTGCTACAACCTCTTTTTTTTAACTTCTCTCTATATTATGCCCTTTTTTTGATTCCTTGCTCTTAATATGCATGGATTTTGCAGTTTGAAAAGGGTTCACCCAAACTGTGTTAGTGAGTTTAGAAAATGTTTCCAACTTCTTTTTGCTATCTATGGTCTTTTAATTACATAAAAATATTACATTTCAAATATAATTTTTTTTCAACTTATTACATTAATTATTGTTTCTTTTAATCCATTTGTCATATGGAATTAATTGACCCTAATTGATCTATTTACTTATTATATCTTTTTGAAATGATGTTATATTTTAAAAAATTACATATATGTTATTATTTTTTTCTAACTATTCTTTATTTACTAACTTTTAATTGTTTTATTCTGTTTACTAGACTAGTCTCTTTTCTTCTTATTTCTTTTTTCCTTTTCATGGAGTTGATTCCTAGGTGATTGTGTGTGTTGCAATTTCTATTAATTTAAATTAATTGTGATCCTACTTAATTGGCATTTCTAATAGTTAGAATAGTGAACTTGATTAGACTTAGGTTCATTATTAATGGGCTTTAATAGTCAGATCATGATTTAGAACTCAATCCATGTTGTTTATGTATAATTTTATCCTTAAAAATGTAAAGAGAATAGGATGAATAATCTCATAATCCAATTATGGATACTTTTGTTCTTAACATTGTTAGCCAGAGGAAGAAATTTCATCACTTTGTTTCTTACCAGTACATGTTTCGATACTTGGAGTTGCTATGCTTCTTTTTTCTTTTACCTTAAATGCTTTTTAAATTTTTCTTTTGCTGTTTCCATTGGTGACTATTATTTATGTTTTTTGTTGCTAAAATAATTATTTTAAAGGAAACAAATATCTCTCACAACTTTTTGCTACACAAAGTTTTTTTTTTTTAGAAAGTTAAAAATAAAAAAGACCAAAAAATGAAAACAAAATCTCTATTACCATCAATGTTAGGTCTTTTTTAAAGAAAAATTGGCTTACTTTTAGCTGTTGATATCTAATTACTTTTATTATATAATTCAAATTACTTTACCTTTTTGTTGAATGACTAAGATTAAGTCTTTTTTCTATTAAATGGCTTGGATCATTTTTGTTTATATTTAGTATTTATAAACCATTGACTCATACATTTGACACTAAATTAAGCTTGATAATAATAACTCAATCTTAAGTTTTGGGTGGAATTTCTAGTGTAAGAATCTAAGATTTGGTTTCAAGATGGTTTTTTTTCTTATTTTTAGATTAAGTATGGTAAAAGGGTATTAATAGATAGATTGCTACCTGCTGAGTTCACTAATGTCAAAAGTGTATGATTTTGGGTCATAGGTTGATATAATCCAAAGTTCCATTTGGACAATGATAGGCATCATTTGATAGGTTAGAGGATGGCATACTGATCGATCCTTGTCCCAGGTTGGAACATAACAGGTTGGTGGTGTGTATGATAGTAGCATGGTGGTTAGAGCTTAGCTGTTGGTTGGTTAGTGTGTTTCTAAACCTCCTTTTGATGTATAGCTTTTAGAGATACATAGATCAACTCATGAGAATTTTGTAGGTGGTGTTAGGATTATTTTCTAGTAACCAATGGCTGTTGCAAACAACTTTTTTGACAGCTTTTTGATAACTAAAGATCATCATTAATAACCTTTTTAACAATTTTTCAATGATATTTTTGGAGCAAAATACATATTTTTTTTCACTTTTTATTTGCTTTACATTGATATTTGCTTAGTTTTTTTTTTTTAACTTTTTAGTAGGTTCAAGTATATGAAAAAGAAGAAAAAATAACAAAATAAACTGATTTATATGTTTATTGATGCAGGGAGAGACCATAAACACTTGACATAAGTTTCTTTTCTTTTCTTTTTTTTTCTATTTCATTAAGTTGATTTCTAAATGATTATATGTGTTATGATTTCTATTAGTTTAAGTTAATCATGATCCTACTTACACTTATAATAGTTAGAACAATGAATTTGATTAGACTTAGACTCATTATTAATAGGCTTTAATAGTTTGATTGTGATTTTGAACTTAGTCTAAGTTGTTTTTGAATAATTATGTCCTTAAAAATGCAAAGAGAATGAGATGAATAATATAAAGGTCTCATAGTTCAATTATAAGTACCTTTATTCTTGACATTATTATCTAGAGGGAGAAATTTCTCTATATTGTTTGCTGTCAGTACATGCTTTGATACTTGGAGATGTGTAGTTTTTTATTCTTTTACCATAGATGCTTTTTATATTTTTCTTTTAATGCTTCCATTAGTAACTATTCTTTATACTTTTTATTTATAAAAGAATGTTTTCAAAGGAATCAAATGTCTCTCACTATTCCTTGCTACATAAAGTATTTCTTTCTAAAAAGTTAAAAAAACAAAAGAAAAAAGAAAAAAAAACTGTTTACTACTATTAATGTTAGGTCTTTTTGTAGAAAAGATTGGTGTGCTTTTGGCTATTGATCTTTAATTGCCTTTTATTTTATGGTTTAAATTACCTTACCTTATTATTAAATAATTGAAATTGACTCTCATTTTATTAAATGGTTGAAAGCATTTCTAAACATATTTAGTATTTATAGGCCTTTAACTTATAGTATTAGTACTAGATTGAGATGTTAAACCTTAAAGAGAGGGTAAGAGTAATATTACTACACTTGATACTTAGCTTAAAGTCTTTAAGAAAGAAAGGGCCCCTTTTTTTGGTTTGATGATGTGACTATTACCCAAAAGTAATTTTTTAGATTTAACTTTAGTCCAATGATCGAAAGGAGCATTGGTTCTCCTTTTTGTTATGGTGAGAAATATATTATATTTTAGACTATAATTATATATTATATATTAATTTATAACAATTAAATTTGTATTATTTCTATTTATTTTTTTCTATTGCTTTTTATTTTTTAATGCTTTATTATTATTTTCACCTCTAAATAAACAATTTACAATCTAATTGATTAGTTAAAATTAATCTTTCATTAAAGTAAGCAAATATGGGGTTTTCAAGAAAAAAAAAAGAAAAGGAATATAACAGTTGCCTTTCTTTGTAAGTTGCTTTTGGGACAAAGGGACAAACAAAGATCTTTTTGGATCCCCATTTTATTTATCTCCCTAAAGTCTATGCAAGAATGCTTTTACTGTACAAATGTTTGTTTTAAAAGTACCCTTAAAATTAGGAAATAAGCCCATATAGTATTTCTAATTTACTTTTAGTAGTTGATCACCATTTGTATATGATGCACAATTTTTTCCATGATGATTAAGTAAAAGCCTTATTAAGAGACTTGTGACATTACTAGAAATTAGGCTATTTTTTATTGGGGATCTTTTGCTAGTAATTTAGTAGATTACTCTATTGGGGAGTTTTATATACCAGTTGATGATGTGTGATGATTTTATGGTGAACTTTGGAAAATGCAAGTACATCGATGTGTCTTTTGAATTGTTTAAGATAATTACATTACCCTTATACCCAAGTAGTTATTGTAGAACACATTTTCAAACTAGCACAAAATGACTTTTGACTATTATTTACTATAGGAATTTCTAAAATAAGTTTGTATGTTGCTTGTACTTGTTTGTGACAATTACATAACTCTTTGCCTTGGGTTGCCAACATAAACCACATTTTCAAATTTTGCATATAACTATTAGAGTGAGTTAACGAGTGGCTTGTATTGGTTTAAAATAACTGCATGACTCGTTGGCTCAGTTTATTAACATCAATCATATTCTCAAATTTCACACTAAACTATTAAGGTAAGTTAATAGGTAGCCTATACTTGTTTAATATAAATGTATGACTATTTGGTTCGATTTGTTGACATAGATTGCATTTTTAAATTTTGCATAGAATTGTTGAGGTAAGTTAACAGGTGACTTATACTTATCTGAAATAGTTGTATAACCTTTTGCCATTAGTTGCCAACATATATCATATTCTTAAATTTTGCATAGAATTGTTAGAGTAAGTTGATAGCTGACTTATACATATTTGAGATTATTATATAACCTTTTGGCTTGGGTTACTAATGTAGATCTTATTCTCAAACTTTGCACAAAATTATTGATTTCATAAGTTATGGTTGTTCAAACATGCTTACACAAACATGGTGATTTTTAAGGATATGTCATCTATTTGTTGTTTGGGGAGCATTTTTTTTGATTTTGGTATATCATACTCGACGTTCTTACTTTGCTTTGGTTTTGGCATATCATTTTTTCACTTTGTTCTTTTCTTTTTGTTTCATTTTCCAATATATTACTTAGAGCCTTTTCTATTTAATGTTTGGCTTTGATTGTAGGAGGTATACATCAAAATGTCTACATTCAAAATCTTTAAGAAGTTTCTAAAGTAAGGTTGAATTATTAATCAATAGTCTCAATCTACTAACAAACCTTGATTCATTTTTGCTTGCTACCATTACTTAAGGACTATGACATTTAAAAGAATTCTTTGTATTCATAGGAATCTCAAACAAAGAAATACAATTTATGTTATGTTTACTTTATGAAATTTTATTTTGGTATATATTAGCCAAATGAATGATCATGGTACTTGCATTTATGTCATGGTTCAAAGGAGAGTTGTTATTTATAGGTAATTAATTATTATATCTCTTCTAAAGGATTTTAATTTTTTAATTATTATTTATGTAATAATATATGATGGTAAAAGGCAATAGCATTAATGTTATTGGGGTTATCAAAGATTGATATTATATTTAATAGCTTGGCCTAAGTTCAATTTGAATGCTCCATTAGGAATTCTAAATGCCTTTTGTGTGGAAATCCCATTTACTTGATATTATCTTTCATCCTTTATACCTTTTTTTTTATTGTGCTTCTATTTTTAGCTAGCAATTAATGACTTGTCGATTTGATTCTTAAACATAATATCTCTTGATTTTGTCTAAATTAATGTGTTGTGGCATATCTTCACCATTATATTTATCAAAATTAATGTTTTGCTTGAGAATGCCTTTCTTATGACATATAGACCTTCATAACTTGAAGTCCACTTGCCTTGGGTAACTTTGATTAGGTGGAACCCTTTTGAAGACTAAGTCTCTTTCTTTGATATATTAATAACACATTTTCTTTTCATATGCTCATTTCATTCAACTTTAATACAATTGTTTGTTGTAAATTATGTTTGGCCCTCTTTATTTAATGAGATTCAATTGTTTATTTAGTTCTACTTTCATCAAAACCCTCAAGGAAGGGAATTTCAACCTTTATTAGCAAAACTACCTTAGTTTTATAAACTAATGCAAACAAGGTTGCCCTTTTGGAAGTATGTATATGGTGTGATATGTATGCATCACAAATAATAACATTTTATACCAATCTTTGTATAAAACTGACATTTTTTTTAGGAATTCACTTAAGATTTTTATTTACCATTTTAATTGCCCTATTCATTTTTGGTTAGTATGAAACAGAGTTATGGTATTTAATTTTAAACTAGTTACAGAGGTTGATCATTATTTTGTTCTTTAGGTTAATAATATTATTTGTATTTAATCATTTTAGCACCCCATAATGACATATGATGTCTTTCTTGATGAATTTAACAATTACGTTGTGGATGATGCTTACATAAGATGCTGCATCAACCCATTTCATAAAGTAGTTAATTGTAATTATAATGAATTGATGCCTATAAGATGCCTTCGAGGTAATATGACTAATCACATCCATTTTCCATATAGAGAAGGGCCATGGGAATGTCATGGTATGCACTGCAATAGGTGTTGCATTTAACTTATTTGTATGTATTTGGCATTCATGACATTTTTAGGTGTACTAAAAGCAATTTGACTCAATGATTAACCAATAAATCCTACTCTTAAGATCCTCTTAGCCATAACAAAGCCACTAGCATGCAATCTGCATAATCCTTCGTATACTTCTTTCATGATTAATCTTACCTTAATTACATCTACACATCATAGTAAGATTGAGTCATAATTGCATTTGTAAAAGAAGTCTCTATTAAGGAAGAAATTCATTTTCAATCTTAGCAAAGTTTTCTTATTATTTTCATTTACTTTTTTAAGATATTCCTAAGTTTTAAGGTAGTGTTTTATGTCACAGTATTATAACTTGCCATCTATTTCTACATGCATATAGTGGGTTAGAGTGTGGTAGATGTTAACACAAATTATTTAAGCATTGGCCCAAGAATCTATCTTGTTAAAGTTGTCAAAGCATAAAAAATTTGATTATTTTCTCAAGGCATGTATCTAAAAGAAATTTGATCAAATTGTACCACCAATTTTTTTATATATTGGTGATAGTGAACAAGTTTATGGTCTCACATTTTTCATTTATCCAGTAGTTGATAGATGACTAACATTAAGTCATTATATACCTTAAGATTTTTAGGTTACATCTTTAAGGTACATAGTAGACTTATTGCCTTATATTTTGATATGCTATTAGTGCATTTAAATTGCAATTTTACTGTAGCTAGATATTGCTTATCTTTAAGAGAAATAAAGATCACACCAATTTTGAGCTTCAATGCATTAGATGCCCTATTAAACCATATATGCCACTTATTTGTTGCCTTTTCACTATTTTCTTAAGTCTAATCTATGGCTAAGATGTCTTTATTCAAAAAATCAAACTGCATGGTCTTATGATCAGGAATAGCTTGATTTACTAGGAAATATGTTATGCACTACCTTTGATAGTTTTACGGTTGACATATTAAATGTCATATTTTGATAAGAGAACTTATCAACAAGCATTTTATCCTAATAATGTTGGCTTGTTAAAGATGTATTTAAGGAGATTGTTTTAGCAATAAGCAAGGTGGTATGATACAACATATATTGTTAAAGTCAATGTGTTGTCTATATCAAAAAGTAACAAATTCTTTTTAAGTGTAAACACCAAGTCCCATGATCAATAAATTTCTTGTTGAGATAATAAATGGCCTTGTCCTTTCTGCTTGCTTCATCATGTTTTTTGAGGTTATGACCCATACATCATTCCCATATAGTAGGATACAATATGAGTAGTTGGTACAAGACTAATGACACCAAAATTAGAGGATCAGAGAGGTACTTTTTGATTTTGTCAAAGGCTTCCTAGCATTAGTACTATTGCATTGGATTGCTTTTCTGAAGCATTCCAAATATGAGATCATATGTTATAGTTAATTGGAATATCATTATGACAATATAGTTGATCCTTCATAGGAATCCTTATACTATTTTTGGTGTAAAAGGTATGGGCATTTCTCATATGCCTTCAGTATTGCTAGGATTAACTTTAATGCCCCTTTGATTAACTATAAAGCCTAGCAATTTGCTTGAAGTCACTGCAAAAATGTATTTGGCTAGATTGAGCTTAAGTCAGAACTTTCTTACTTGGTCAAATAATTTCTTAAGGACTATTAAGTGATCTTCACTTGATTATGATTTGGTGATCATATAATTAATATAAACTTATGTATCATATCATGAAACAAGGTAACCATTACTTATTGACAAAAGGTGCCTTATATTGTGATGAATGTTATTTTCTTCATATTTTTGAGTGTCATCTTAATCTTGTTATAGCTTAAGAACCTATCTATAAAGGAAAACATTGAACGACTAACTGTGTTGTCTACCAACATATCGATATATGGTATAAGGAAGTAGTATTTAGGGCTCACATTACTTAAATTCCTATAGTTTATATATGTACAAACCTTGCTATCCTTTTTGGGTGTTAGTACAAAGTTAACTACCTATTTTGGATAATGTTGTTCCCACAGCCTTGTATGGGTTGTAATTGTTGTCAACTAGATTTAAGTGTGCAAGTAATTTGAAGCTACATAGAGGGGCAAGAAAGTAAAGCCACATGAAGGGGCAAGAAAGTAAATCACAATATAGTAAGCCTTACTAGAGTTTTTATGGAAGAGAGTATATAAACCAAGACCTTGGAAGACATAAGTGTGGGTGGACAGCAAAACAAGGGTACATGGCCAAAGCACACCAACGGCAAGAGAGACCTTGGTGAGACAAAACCCTACAACAAGAGAGAAACCACCAGTTGGACAGCAAGGAGACAACATAGGCAAAGAGCTAAATGCACAAACCAGAAAAAAACGTGAGAAAGCAGTCACTGGGAGAGCTAAACGCACAAACCAGAAAATACATGAGAAAGTAGTCACCGGGAGAGCTAAATGGATACAAACTAGAAAAGGAGGCACCCACCACCGTAAGAGAGAGAAACCTACCACTGGAAGAGCATACTAGACCAGACATACACCACCGGGAGAGTGAGAGAGAGACTCCATTGGAAGAGCAGAAACACACACACACCAGAAAAGGGGACACGGATACAGACCAGAAGAGGGAGAAAACGTGAAAACCAGAACTGGAAGAGCCAACGTGAAAAACAAAATCGGAAGAGTCAATGTTGGAGAGAAACGGGAGAGCAAAAGAAAGGAGACCTGGCTAGATGGTGAGAGAGAAAATGAATGAGGAGTGCAGATAGCAAAACTAGAAACGCACCACCCCTGGAAGAGAAGAAAACCAGAAACGTGAGGTGAGGGTAAAACCAAAAACGCATCACCACTGGAAGAGAAGAAAACCAGAAACATGAGGTGAGGGCAAAAACCAGAAACAGGAGACCAATGGAACCGTGATGTAGGAGTGCAGCAAAACCGTGATGGAGGAGTGCAGCAAAACTATGAAATGAATGGGAGTGCAGTGGAACCATGCAGCAAAGCGGATGCAAACTAGAAACGTGAGTAAGGTGTGAGACCAGAACGTGCATCGGCGTGAGAATAGAACGTGCAATGGCGTGAGACCAGAATGTGCAATAGCATGACTAATCAGAAGTGTGGGGCAGGCCATGAGATGTGAAATGACAGACCAAAAGTGTGAGTGCAAGCTGTGAAACCGTGAGATGGTGAAAGCAAGAGTTGTTTGAAACAACCTAGAGAAGGAATTCGGTGAAGTATTAAAAGAACTCAACGTATTTCCAGATTTCTTCAAGAAAGGTTAAAGAGTGTTATGGTGGACTTCTAAGCGGCAGTGATGTAGCCTATTCAATTCAACAGAGACAAGACAAGCTAGAAGAAGGGTAGACACAGTAAGTGACACTCTTTGTATTGTACTTGCTTTGTATTTGCAATAGTGAAAGGAACAGAGGATTAAGACATCTATTGTAACTACATCGTGAACATTGAGAGTACCACACTGGTATTCTCAAGTATAGTGAATTGTCTTGATAGAGGAAAAGTCCCTACCACCGTAGACGTACGTCATATTGACGGAACTGCGTAGATCTTTTTTGTCCTTACTTTGATTTACATTCTGTGTTTTGAATTGAGTTATGAATGCAACTAAAGTATCATCGAACCCATAACCTAAAAAAGACCTAATCAAGAACATCTGATCTGTCTAATAGGCAAGGTGTCTGAAAGGTGACTTTGGGGACTATTGTAATTAATAGGTAACAATAGATTTATCTTAGTCGAATCTGAGAAAGAGTTCGCTTTTAAGAGGAGGTTGAAGTTGTTCACATACCTGCGTATTAACAAGAGCGAAAGTATTAAAGAAGTAGAATACTTTGGCTTAAGTTATCAGTGTTTTTAAAGGGTGTGATACTGATTCATCCCCCTTCTCGATATCATAGACTAATAAATCCTAGGGTGAAGTCGGAAACTTCAATTGGTATTAGAGCACAGGTTCATAAGGATAAAGCTTAACAGCTTGGTGTACTAGTTTGAAAAGCTCCAGAAGTTTTAACTTGTTCAGCATACTGAGAAATGGACACCGGTACCAGTACCAGCACTACTTACAGCAAAAAGGTTCCAATCTTCAGTGGAACCAACTACCATATGTGGAGAGCGAGAATGCAGGTGGTATTTGCAACCATGGGCATGAATGTGGTGAAAGCTGTACAGGAGGGTTTTGAGCCTCCAAAAGAAGGTAAAGATTCAACCCTAGAGGAATTAAGGCAGTTTGAGATCAATGGGAAGGCCTCAAATGTCATCATTTTAGCATTGATAGATGTTGAGTATGCTAAAGTTATGGATTGCAAATCTGCTAAGGAGATATGGGATAGATTGCAGAAGGTTTATGAAGGTGATGGCAGAATGAAGGAGGCCAAGCTTCAAGTTTTCAAGGAGAGATATGAATTCCTCAAAATGCAGAAGAATGAAACAGTCTAAGAGTTCTTCACCAGGGTTATTGATGTTGTAAACAACCTTAGAAGTCATAGGACAAACAAGAAGGACTTATCTATTGTGAAGAAAATTCTGAGAATTCTGCCTGAGAGGTTTACCTCAAAGGTGGTAGCCATAGAGGAGAGTAGAGATCTCAATTCTACGTCTTTGCATGATCTCCAGTGCAATCTTATTGCATATGAGATGAGAATAAAGTCAACTGAGAGCTCCTCAACGTCAAAGGTATCAAAGGAGGCAGCTTTCAAAGCTATGAGACACTTGAAGATACGAGAAGAGGAAGAATCAACCAGTGAGGATGATGATGATTATGAGGAAGAAAGTGAAGGTGAAGTGTTGGCTTACTTCACAAGGAAATTCAAAAAGGGGTCTAAGAAGGGAAAAGGATAGTTGTCCTTGAGATGTTATCGTTGTGGGCAGACTGAACACTTTGCTTCTCAGTGCAAAGTGAAACTTGATGATGAAGATGAGGATGGTGATGATGAGCAGAATTCAAAATAGAGAAGACCATCATCCAAGTCAAAGAAGTCCAGCAAAAAGACTACTAACCCATAGAAGAAGAAGAAGAGAGGCTCATTCAAGACTTATGTGAGCCAGATAAAAGAAGTTGATGAGGAGGAAGATGTAGACTTATTAGATGAGCATGCTTTTATGGCATCAGCTCAATATGGTAGTTCAACCTCTGAAGAGGAAGAGGAGATTGATGCAGAAAAACTAGATCTTGAAGCTGAGTTGGAAGCAGTATCAAAGGCGATAATTAGAAGGGACAGAACCATAAAAAGGTTGAAGGCTCACATAAAACAAGTTGAAGCAAAGTCTGAGGAAGCTGAAAGTCAAAAGGATGAAATAAGGGCTGAACATATTGACTTGAAGAGAAGATTTGAAGAACAGATCAAAATATGTGAAGACCTTACAATAGAGCTTGGCTCAAGGACTTTAAAAATTAAAGGAATGGAGAAAGAGTTGCTGAGACTTCAGCAACAACTTAAAAGGAGTGAAGAGAATGTGCAGAAGCTTGAAATGATAGGAGAAACAAGTTCTACAAGAGAAAAGAAGAATGAAGAGAAAGTGCAGCAATCTGAGACTGCATTGCCTAAAGATAATAAGAATGTGCCACAGAAGTTAAAAGAGAAGGTTGTGACTTAGGAGAAGATAGCTAAGAATAAAAAGGATTTGAAGAAGCAACCTAGGGTGGCAAACAAAAATGAAGAAAAGAAGGTTAGCCAACAAAGGGCTACGGCTGAACAGAAGAAGGAGAAGAAGGTGACTGAAATGAAAGTCACACAAGTAAAGAAGCCAGCTACGTTGCCTACACAGCAAGTAATGAACAAAAGAAAACAAGTTATGATTAGACCCAAGAAGAGGCAGTTTCAAGGTCACTGTCTTTGTTGTGGAGTTTGGGGTCATAAGGCGAGTAACTGCTGGTGGAGAAGGCCAGTATATGTCTCCAACTTGAGAAGATACGATGCTGCATATAGGGGGAGACAATACAAAATTTAGAGGAGAACACATGTTATGAGTTCTTGCACATACTGTAAAAGGCAAGGACATACTGATAAGGATTGTTGGTGGAAGCCCAAACCAGTGGTTTCAAAGAATAAGTTTGCTGTATTGGCAGACTTGGAGTAGTGTGAAAGGTGTGGACAAGATGACCATAATACCAAGAGATGCATGACACTTCTCCCTGAGCAAGAGAAGGCACTCGATGGCACAGTAAAAACAATTGGTGCAAACAAAGCTGAGAAAAAGAAGAAAGCTATCTTCAAGCCAGTTCAAAGGAAAGAATATAAAGCAAAAAGGGAGGTAGCTAATATCGCTAAAATTGCATTAAAGGCTGACTACAAGGATAAGCAGTGGATCCTTGATAGTGGATGTACTTCATACATGACAGGAGATAAGAGTAAATTATCAAAGCTAAACAAGTCAAGAGAAGGTAGAATCAAGTTTGACAATGATGATTCACTCAACATCAGTGGTCAGGGGTCAGTAAATATTGGAAAGGGAAAGCTGAAAGATGTGCATGTTGAAGGACTCAGATATAATCTAGCATCTGTCAGCCAGCTATGCAATGAAGACCACAAAGTGATATTCACAAAAACAGGTTGCCAAGTAAGGAGTAAAGAAGGCAATACTGTTATAGCCGGGAAGAGAACAGCTAGAAATTTATATGTGATTGATGAGGACAAGATAAACAGCTATTTACTCATTAAGGAAGAAGAAAATCAACTCTGGCATAGGAGGCTGGGACATTTAACACAGAAGAATATGAGGAAGCTAGCCACTACTCATGTAATCAGAGACATTTCCGACCTCATGAGAGAGAGAATAGTATGTTTGCTTAGCATGCTCTAAAGGAAAACATGCCAGAAAGCAGTATAAGACCAAAGAGTTCAGTTCTGAAGTAGTGCTTGACATTGTGCATACTGATTTGTGTGGACTAATGAGGACAAAAGGGTTGAATGGTGAGATGTACTTCATCTTGTTTGTTGATGATTATTCCAGAAGGACCTGCATCATGCATCTCAAATACAAGTCAAAAGTTTTGAAATGCTTTAAGAGATATAGAAGATTGGCTGAAAATAAGAGTGGAAAGAAGATCAAAGTATTGAGGTCAGATCAAGGCACTGAATTTACAAATGAAGCTTTTGAAGATTACCTTGAGAAGCATGGTATTCACCATCTGATGGCAGCAGCAAGAACACCTTAATAGAATGGGGTGGTAGAAAGGAAAAATAGAGCTGTGGTTGAAATGGCAAGAACTCTACTGCTGGAATTCAAGCTTCACACAAGATTTTGGACAGAAGCAACATTTACAACTGTACATCTATTGAATAGAGTCTTACTAAGGCCTAATACTGATAAGACTCCATATGAGCTATGGAGTGGGAAGAAGACAACAACCAAGTATCTCAAAATCTTTGGCAGCCCATGTTTTGTGAAGAACAAGGGGAAAAATTTGGGAATATTCAATGTTAGGTCTGATAAAGGCATGTTTATGGGATACTTAGCAAAGACAAAAGGTTACAGAGTTTTCCTGCATAAGCTGGGCAAAGTGATGACGTCCAGTGATGTGAGAATAGATGAGAATTGGAAAACAATATAGAATGGAGAAGCTAAGGACAATGAAGAAGATGACTTCAACGTAGATGAAGAATCAGACCAACATGAAGAAGAGGGAAAAGAAGTAAGTTCAGACTCAGAGAAGAGTGAGTCTGAAGATAAAGAAAGAGATTCTCTTGCAACTAAGACTGTGCAACAGAGAAAGACAAAGAAGACATGGACCAGTGCTCATCAAGGAAATCAGATCATAGGTGACCCATCAGCAGGAGTTACAACAAGAAGAAGAATTGTGGGAGCTACTGCTTTATTCTCACAAGTTGAACCTAAATCTGTTGAAGAGGCTACATAAGACATAGCCTAGGTCAAAGCTATCAATAAGGAGCTAGATCAAATCGAGAAGAATGATACATGGGAGCTGGTTCTAATACCCACTAACAAGAATGTCATAGGAACAAAATGGGTGTTTAGGAATAAAGACAATGAAGATGGCAAGGTGGTGAGGAACAAGGCTAGGTTGGTTTACAAAGGCTACACTAAGTTAGAAGGAGTAGATGTTAATGAAACTTTTACATTAGTGGCAAGGTTAGAAACTATTAAAATGTTCCTAACTTTTGCAGCATATAAGAGGCATAAAGTTTATCAGATGGATGTGAAATCAGCCTTTTTGAATAGGCTCCTGAAAGAAGAAGTGTATATTGAATAACCTGATGGAGTACAAATCAGTAAGGATGAGACATACGTGTACAAGCTGAAGAAGGCCTTGTATGGCCTTAAACAAGCCCCAAAAGCATGGTACAGTAGGCTGGATGCGTATTTGAGAAGGTTGAACTTCAGAAGAGGAATAGTTGATAATAACCTATATGTGTTCAACTCAGAGAAAGACCAGCTGATAACCATAGTATATGTAGACGACATCATTTTTGGAGGGAATCACTATGAGCTATGCCAAGATTTTGCACAGAAGATGAGTGAGGAATTTAAGATGTCATTGATTAGAGAAATGAATTACTTTCTTGGATTATAGATAAAATAGTCTGAAGAAGGTATTTTTATTTCTTAGACGAAATATGCCAAAGAGATGCTGAAAAAATTTGGCATGAAGGATAGCAGACCTGTTAGTACCCCTATGACAGTGGGCTGCAAGTTAACAAAAGATCAGGAGGGAAGGAGTGCAAGCCCTACAGAGTATAGGAAGATGATAGGGAGCCTTTTGTACCTTACAACATCAAGGCCTGATCTTATGCAAGCTGTGTGCGTTGCTAGAAGATTCCAAGCTGATCCTAAGGAATCTCATATGTTGGAAGTGAAAAGAATCCTAAGATACCTTAAAAGGATACTAGAAATGGGTTTGTGGTATCCGACCATGGATTCTGTAAAACTACGAGCATACACTGATGCAAACTGGGCAGGAAGTATAGATGACAGGAAATCAACCAGCGGCTGCAGCTTTTACTTGGGTTTAAAGTGTGTTGTATGGTTAAGTAGAAAGCAAAACAGTGTTGCTTTGAGCACAGCTGAGGTTGAGTATATGGCTAGTTATGCAGTATGTACTCAGGTGATATGGATGTAAAGACAATTGGCAGACTTAGGTGTTGAAGTGAAGTTACCAGTGAGTGTACTTTGTGATAATCATAGTGCTATTGATCTCAGCAAAAATCTGGTTCAACATTCAAGGAGCAAGCATATTGACATCTGATATCACTTCATTAAAGATCAAGTGGAACAGGGTACAATTCAGTTAGAATATGTTGGCACTAAAGATCAAATTTCAGATATTCTAACTAAACCTCTGTCCACAGAGCTATTTGAAAAGCACAGATTGAGTCTATTTGTGCAAATGCCTCCTCAAGCCTTAAAATCAGGTGAATCCTCCATCTCTACTTTACGAGTTTTTCAGATTTGTAATTGGTTGGTAAAGGGGGAGAGAAGCAATAGTGCAGAGAGAACTGTTAAGAAAGGAGGAGTGCATATTTAGGGGGAGTTGTAATCCATTTACTTCTAGATTATTACTCTAAAAAGATTATGAAGGACTGCTGCATAATGACTTTTATTGTGAGTGTTGCCAACAATTACAAAAGGGGAGATTGTTGTTCCCATAGCCTTGTATGGGTTGTAATTGTTATCAATTAGATTTAAGTGTGAAAGTAATTTGAAGCCACATGAAAGGGCAAGAAAGTAAAGCCACATGGAGGGGCAAGAAAGTAAATCACAATATAGTAAGCCCTACTAGGGTTTTCATGAAAGAGAGTATATAAACCAAGACGTTGGAAGACAAAAGTATGGGTGGACAGCAAAACAAAGGTACATGGCCAAAGCACACCAATGGCAAGAGAGACCTTGGTGAGACAAAACCCTACAAGAAGAGAGAAACCACCTGCTGGACAGCAAGGAGACAACACAGGCAAAGAGCTAAATGTATAAACCAGAAAAAAACGTGAGAAAGCAGTCACCAGGAGAGCTAAATGCACAAACCAGAAAAAACATGAGAAAGCAGTCACTAAGAGAGCTAAACGAATAAACCAGAAAAAAACGTAAGAAAGCAGTCACCAGGAGAGCTAAATGGATACAAACCAAAAAAGGAGGCACCTACCACCGTAAGAGAGAGAAACCCACCACTGAAAGAGCAGACCAGACCAGACATACATTGGAAGAGCAGAAACACACACACATACCGAAAAAGGGGACATGAAATTAATATAATATTGATAAAATGGCTCCTATATATAAAGGCAAATGCTAAGATGATAGTTTAAGTGATTAAAAAAGGATTATGATTGCTAATGATATAAACATATATTACTGCCTAACATATAACAATAGGATGTTCATTTTATTACATAGTTACCCTTTAATGTGATAGATATCAACATGTAAATGAATGATTTGTTTTAAATTGCATTATTTTGCAAGAAACTTGAGTGATTGAGAAATCTCTCAAGCCTACTAGTCATATATAGTGGTGCTACAAGTGTATGGCTAGATTAGTAGGACTTAAGGTGATTCTTCTTCCTTTTCCTTAAAGATCATGTAGATTGTCAGTATACTAAATTTAATAGTGACATGGGTTAATACATCATGGTTATTATGGGTTTGATTAATGAACCCTATATTTTGAAATGACAAATTAGGGATATTATAAACTCAGTTAGCTTATTTTCTATGTACCCTTAAATAGCATTGCCTTGGATAGGTTGGTATCCAATTTTAGAATAGTCTTGTTGTCTATTGAGCTATTAGAGTAGCAATGCCTTGAAGATGTTTCCTAATTTTTTTTGTTGAGATGATAGCCAATCTTTATCATTACTTTGGCTACCTTTAATTATACTTCGGATTATAGGGGTGGCATTTTGATGAATGACTCTTTTGAAAAGAGAATTGTATTGGCCACTTTAAAGGAGTGGAATGTACATTCCAATGATTCTTCAGTTGCCTTAATGTGAGGCATTCTAGATAATTTAGAGAGAAGTAAATTATGCTTTACTTAAACTTTAATCAACTAGTCACCTATGATGAACTTTACCTTTTGGTACAAGGTGGAAGGGACGGCTTTCATGACCAATAGGTGACTATAGGGAGCCTTGATATCTATGACATAGAAAGGAATATTGGCATTGCATGGTATTACTTGTATTAGGAGTTCTATGATTCTTTTGACTTCATGCACTATTAAATATTCAAACAATCATATGACTTGGTGTTATAATAGCAACATTGATTGATAACTTCTCCAAAGTGTCTTTAGGTATGAAATTTAATGATAACTTGTTGTCAATAAAAATGTAAGACATATTACAGTCATGACAAATGATTGATATATGTAATGCCTTAGTATGACTATGACCCTCAATAGGAATTTCACCATTTGAGAATGAGATATAATTTCTTATCATGATATTGTTGACATTATGGTCAAAGTTGGTCAATAAAATGTCAAGTGAAATATATGCCTAGTTGAGAATAAGCAATAAGGACTTTTAATAGGGCTTTAAATTCATTAGTAAAAAGAGAATTAAGATTTTGCCTGGAATTCAACTAAGCTGTTTAGCCATGCTATACTTACTCTACTTAATGAATTTAAGGAATGACCTATCATCTTTATTAGCAATGGTTTCCTTAGATTTAAAGTTATACTTACTAGTTGACTCTACTCTCTCAACACTTTGAGGAGGGATTCCTTTAAAATCATTCAAGATCATAATGACTTTCTTCTCTATTTGCTTGAGTTTCTTCATATATTTTAGGGTATATCATCTTTTACATCGAGTGATGTCATTAGATCTTATGATATTAAATGTTGTTATTGGTGCTAATTCTAGTATCCATGCTAGACCATGGGAATCTACTTGATAACTAAAGGCCCATTAGATTGCTTTACCCTTTTGAAAAGGGTAATGAAGTGTAGGAAGGGGTGGTAGAGTTAGAGTGGTTATGTAGAATTTTTTTTTTGTTATGCTAGGTTTCTCTAATGCCAAAAAAGTGGATGTGTACAAGCCAATGCTTTAATCATGCCAATTTCATAAGAGCTAGGATTCATTTCTTAATTGTTGTCATCAAGGCATTCTTCAATCTAGTTTACCATCCTATGAATAAGGAAAGGATTGGTGTTAACATAAGGCTTTCTCTCAACTTTTAAAAAATTAATTCATTCTTAATCTCTTAAATCTTGAAATTTATGTTTAAGAGTCTAATAGTTATTGGTAAAATGTTTGATTTGTTCACCGTGATATTCACACTCAGTATTAGCATTGTATAAGGGAGGATAAGGCAATTTTAGTCATTCTTTGGCGAAAGAGGTAATTGATTCATTTTGAACAAGCCAATGTAGCAATTCAAAATAAGATACTAGCATAAGATCAAAATTTCTCCTTTCCTACTTTTTGGGGTCAACTTGATTTCTAAAAGGTGCTAATGTATAAATATTTGGATAGAGAAGTTGTGATTAAGGGTTTTAGTATACAAATAGAGCTATCATGTAGTGAAACTAATATGACTATTAAGGATTAAATTGCCATTAAAGGTTGTTAAATGACTAATACATTGGGTATGCTTTTAACCAACTGTCATACTCAGTCACCTAAAGCTCACCTTCTTTCTTCTTAATCACAATAGTTTTCTTGGATATAGTAGGGTCAGCAACAATATTTACAATTTTGTCTTTTTGGATACTTTTATCAAAATTTTCCCTGATAATTACTAGATCTACAAAGTTTTCTAATGCACCTCCCACCATTTAATCATAGTAAAGGACTTTCACTGTATTGAGTTGAGACTAATTCCCTTTTTAGTAAATAGGTTTGGACTTGGATGACAATGTTATGTTATCATTAAATATATTGCTTAAAAATATCCTTATGCTTCTTTTCCATGGCTTGAAGATCCATTTAGGAAAGTTCCAACTTAAAGATGTACTTGAATCTAACTTTAAAGGCATTGATAATTCTTTCTAAGTTCTAATGTTTTTTTAGTCTATAAGTCAAACTATGTTGAAAGTAGTGCATTAGGAGTTTTTTATTGTGAGCACATACTATCATCTTTTAGATGTACATAATTAATTGATTTACATATGACCCTATGTCATCATATTTTTCAGAATTTGAAACTTGGACTTTGGCAAAAGGACTACATCTTGAACTAGACAAAAATGTGATGCACTTAAAAGGGTGTGAACATTGTCCCTTTTAATGGCTCTAACCTCCCCTTGTAAGAGATTAATCTTTTGCTTCATGGAGTATTCTGAATTTATTGCATTTTCATCTTTTAACTTAAGTTCATTGAGGTTAATGTCAATAAGGCGAGTTGCTAGAGTGACACTTGATGATTACGTAACTATTGTTTGTTTAAAAGAGAGTTGTATTGCTGATTAAGAATAGATGAAAGGTGCCAAAGAAGTTCTTGACACTGGAGTTTCTTAAAATAGTCTGCCGATTGAGGTAAAAGAACTTTCCCAAGATATGATGGCTCCTATTGCAATCTTGCCTTTAGTAAACATTTAAGTTATTGATTGCATTTACTCTTTTAATTCCTCAATTGAGGCATAAATCTTATCTATGCAACTACATAACTTCTCAACTTTGTCTTTTATTCTTCTTATATAAAATTATGTTAAGATTATACATCTTACCAATTGTGAACTCCTTATGTTTTGTTATATTATATGTTTATTATCTTAACATGCTAGAAAAAGTGCTTGCCATTATAAAGATTATAAATGATATGTTTGGTGAATGAAATGCTTGAACACACATATAAAAGGCTACATAACTAAACAAATTTATTTAATAGTAGTGCTTAATAAAGAACAAAGGAAGAGAAACCCTTATTTTGTTTAAATTTTGCTATAACGATGGTTATTTCTCCTAACCCTCGGTAAAATACTCTTCATTATTAGTTGAGATATATTCATTAATGATGGTTTCTAAGTATTTGAGATTTAGATTAACCTATGCATGATAGTGAAGTTATTAATGATGCAAATACTAAGCATAATGATAAGGAAGTGTTGTACTATCTAAGTCAATATGTTTATCATAAGGATAAATGTCAATTTGGAAAAAAGCCTAAGGAGGAACACTTAAATTTACCTTATTATATTCACAAAGGTTGGTCTTGATATCTCACAAAAATACTAAATTGGTATAAAGATCAACCAAGACATTAAAAGGGTAGTCAATGATTTTTTGGACAAATGGATTAACATACATTTTAATTTCTTGGTTTTGGGCCTATATATCCAAGTGAAGATGGAAAATACGAAAGATAAACAATGAGTTTTTAGAACTATCAATAATATTTCTCCATTTAAAAAGGTGGTTGAAGGACTTAAACCAGTTATACAATAGAGATTAAGCTCCTGAATTTTATTCCTAAATACTTATAAAGGCACTGGCTCCTGATTAGCATACCAATCATGTATCGCTTAACTAGATATACAAGTAAACAAAGAGTCTATTTAAGTAAGTGGTTGAAATTCCTTAGGGGAATGAAGAAACAATTCATAAATATGCACTTTGAGGTAAGTAAGGTATATTTTGTCATAAATATGATTGGTAGTCACTACTTGTTTGAGAAAATCTTTAGTTGGCACTTGACTTATTTAGGCTATTTGAGAGCTATTACCTTCCATTTAAAGTGAACAATTTTAATTATAAAGTCTAAAATATTTATGTTTAAATAAGTATGTGAAAATGTCATGATATACATGTGGCTATCATTCACTTTCTAGAATGTTAGTTAGTGTAATAAACTATAAATTACATTAGAGTAAAAAGGTTTACTCTTTCTTTTGTATTACATGATAAAAAACAAAAGGACTTATTTAGCTATGTTAACTATAAGTTTAAAGATATTTTTCATGCACTTACATTTACAATAAAAAAGTTAGGAGGTTTTAGTATTTAGCATAGTAACAGCCACTTTTTAAGCCTTTCATATAAAACAAATAAGAAGCTTATAATACCTAAGAGATTCTTTTAAGTAATGACCATGGTATTTATCAAAAGAATGCTATGGAAAGATCTTTGTCAATTTCAAGAAGAGCAATGTTGAGCCTATTTTTTATGGCTAATGTTGGATTTGTTATCAATCCCATCTTATATAGTTATATGTGTTGATTTGATATTATGAATGTTGTTGAGATGTAGTGAGGTCATTGGAAAAACTAGTAATGACAGGTTAATCTTGACATTAAGGAGTCATTGTTGATTGTGACCCTAAATTTTAGGAAGTCAATGTTGACCATTGATCCTAAATTTTAAGACTCAAATCTTGCTATTGATTGTAAGGTAACCTATAGGAATCAATGATGATCGTTGATGATTGTGTAACCCTAATCTCAAGGCTCTATAAATACCCCTATGCGTCTTATAAGAAGTGTGCGTGCTACAAAAGTTTTTGAGAGAACAAAACCTAATTATAGCAGCCAGTCAAGAGGGAGAGAGAGACAATAAGGCAGCCAGCCAAGAGAGAAAGAGAGGTAGTAAGGCAGTCAGCCACCACACAAGTAAAGTTGAAGTAGCCAACCATTCTCACTAACACCTGCAGCAGTTAGCCCTCACCAAGTTACAACAACTAATCCTCAATAAGTTGCAACAGCCGACCTTGATCAGTACTTGTAACAGTCAGCCCTCACCAAAACTTGTAGCAGCCAACCTTGAACCAACAATTTAGCAGCTAAGGAAGACAAACCAGAAGGTGGTGTAGTAACCTGTGAATCTAGCATCCAAGGGAGACAAATTAAAAGGTGGTGCAGCAACCTGTGAATCTGGCATTAGGGGAAAACAAACAAGGAGGCAACAGCTTCACTAACAAACTAGTAGCCTGTACTAGCGAACCAAGAGGCAATAACTTGCACTAGCAAAGCAGGAGGTGCTTGCACCAATAAATAAGGAGGCAGTAGGTTCGACAGGAGGTAGTGCAATAGCAGGAGGTGTTCTGCACCAGCAAACAAGGAGGCAGTAGTAACAAGAGGTGTCTTGCACTAGCAAACAAGAAGGTAGCAGCAGTCAGAGTTCCGTACACCAACAAATAAGGAGACAACAGCAGCAGGAGGTGTCTTGTACCAGCAAACAACAAAGCAGCCACCTGCAAATTGTAGTAATAGATCTAGGAATAAAGTAGCCACTTATAGATTGTAGCAGCAGGTCTAAGCTTTAAGCAACAAACCACCAGTTACAGTAGCATCATTTGGGAATTAGTAGCCACCTACAGAAAGTGTAGCAGCAGGTCTAGGAAGCAACTAGCAAACCAATAGCACCTTGGAGGCTATACTAGCACCAACAGTACCCCATGAGGCTTCCTAGCAGCAAAAGCACATCTAGGAATTAAGCAGAAAATCAGAACGTGTAGTAGTAGGTTCGAGAATTAGCAAACACCTGTAGAAATTGCAGCAATAGGTCCAGGAATCAGTAGCGCTTATAGGTAGCAGTAGCTGCACGTGCGAACAGCTGTAGGAGCGTGTGAGGATAGCAGCAACACATTCAAGAGGCTATACCAACAAATGTAGCATGCCTAGTAACCAAATCAATGACAGCAACGACGCGAGTGGACAGTAGCGCACACAAAGAGTAGTAATAGTGCATGTGGATAGCAATAGTAGTATGCACAGATAACAAGAGCAGTGTGTGTGAATAACAATAGTGGCGCTAGTAGATAGCAGCAGCGCACACAGATAGTAATAGCAGTGCAAACAGGCAGCAATAGTATGTACGGATAGAAGCAATAGCGCGTGCAGATAGCAATAGCAGCACATGTAGGCAACACCAATAGCAGGTGAGACAACACTGGCAGCAAAGGAAGGAGAAGATCCATATTCTGCACTAGCAGTCTATACACATTAAGTGATTGTTCTTTAGGAAAGGTTTTACTAGAAACTCTTGATAAACTTACTAAATAAAGGTGGGATACCCTTGAAGTGATCAGGAAATAAACTCCTTGATCGGGAGATCATTATAAGTGGTTAATGAGTGATCCTTCCACAACATTATTGTATTCCTTGATAACAAGAGTGGATTGTGTGATTTAAGAGTGACCCTATCACACCATAGACGTAACTCACACATTATGGGTGAACCATGTAAAAATTG
The DNA here is from genome assembly GCA_021533255.1 of Ceriops tagal. Taxonomy (NCBI): domain Eukaryota; kingdom Viridiplantae; phylum Streptophyta; class Magnoliopsida; order Malpighiales; family Rhizophoraceae; genus Ceriops; species Ceriops tagal. The sequence goes on from CM038608.1 coordinate 3,406,312, forward strand.
TTATGTGTGCTTAGGTGCTTGCGCATTGATTTATACACATAAAGAAGAAAGATAAAAAAAAATAAAATTAGATCATTGGTTCTAACAAGTCACAGAGGTTAAATCTGGATCAATTTCCTCTCAGTATGAGACCTAAAAAAGTCCTTATCAAGTGGTATCAGAGTCGATTCCCTTATTGATCCAATTTTTCTACTTTGAATTGAAGTTGTGCATTACTGTATGAGTTTTTATCTCTATTGCTGTTTAAGATCATGGATAGCATGAATAGTATTAACAGCAAGGGCATCTCTACTTTTGGTAGACTGAATTATCAGTTATGAAATAATAGAATGCTCCCATATCTAATATCCCTTGGTTTTGATGTGTTTGAGTCTACTGTTAGTGGCTTCATCCGAGTTGTTGAAGGTGATCTTATGATGTTGGCTGACAAGAAAAAGTTGAAGTGTGATGGAAAGGTGAGAAATGCTCTGTATGCCTCTCTCAGATAAAGAATTCACCAAGGTGATAGAGTGTAACATAGCCAAGCAAATTTAGGATAAACTGAAAAACATTTATGAAGAAGACAAGGTTATAAAGGAAGCTAAGTTACAAATTTGGAGCTATGACATGTGTTGCCCTATATGTAGTATGTGTTCTTGTTTCTGGAAATTTGGTATAAGTTTTCATTTATTTTTTCACTCTTAGTAAGGACAACACCATCTTTTAATCTTTTTATTATGCAATCACTCTTCTTGAAAGTAACTTCATGTCTTTCATTATAAAGCTGGCTAACACTAACAAGATTGTGTTTTAGCCCATTAACTCATAACATTTTCTTTGATTTCATCTTTTCTGCATTAATTTTAGCAACACCGATACTTTTAATCTTTAAGGCACCATCATTGCCAAATTTGATTGATCCTTTATTATATGTTGTTACTTTTTTGAACATCTTGGAATCTCCTGTCATATGTGAAGAGCAAATACTATCTAAGATCTATGACTTTTCTTTCTTAGAAGCTTTTAAGGCTACTTTTACAACCATAAGCATTTTTGTCCCTCTTCTTCTTCTTTAGCCAAATGTAGGAGCATGTATAGGTGTTCTCCTTTGCATTCGTTGACTGAGCAATAATGTCAAGTAGTTCACAGCAGTGTGTCCAACCTTTTCACATCTTCCACAGATCTTTTCCAACAAATTAAACCTGTTTCTTAGTAGAATATGACTTCTTTCCACTTGAGATTGTCTCCTTTCTTGATAAGGTCTCCTCCTAAACTCTTGCCTAACACTTCTCTTCATTATAGGCCAAGTATTCTAATTTGCATTAGCCTTGTGCCCATACTCGCCATAACTCCAGCAAAAACCTTTAACTTGGATTTACTTCTTTTACCAAGTTCATGTCTTCTTTCTTTAGTAGCTGGTGTGGCAACCTTCTCTCTATCTTTGATAGTCTATCTCCTATGGATAGGAGTCTCTACCATGTCTTTCCTAACCCATTATAACTTGGGTTGGTCTCTCTTCTCCATCGCGTAATTATGCTTGCTTTCGGGCATAAACACAATTTTCTTCTTTTCTTCTACCTTCTCACTTAGGTTTTCAATGTAGCCAAGTCCTTTCTTCCCCATAGAATGAGGTCTTTGATTGCTCAAACACTTATCTAACTTTTTGGTAGTATTCTGCTTGATGGCATTTGCTGATGATGATTCTCCTTTCACTTCTATGACTTGCATAAAGCTTTCTTCATGCTTCTTTAACTTAGACTTGGCCTTGTGGAGCTTGGCTTGCAAAATCAGCACCTCTTGCTCTTGTGCAATCACCTTAGTGCCAAGATCTTCGTGTATCTTGCATTGCTCTTCCTCAAGTACAATCAGCTCTTCAATCCTCTTCAAGTACTCCTCCTCTTTTGCTTCAAACTCTTTTTTTTCTCACCTAGAGATTAGATTCATCAATAGTAGAATTTTCATATAGCTTCTTGAGATGTTTTACCTCTTTTTCTAGCTTGTTGTTTTTGTGCAAATAAGTTCTCAATTCATTCTCAAGTTACTGCACCAACTCATCCTCATCCTTTTCTGTTGATTCCTCATCACTTCAAGAGTCTTGATCATCATTTGCTTAAGTGACTAGCACATCCTTTGCAGCCTCATCATTAGAATTATCATCAACTTCTTCTTCAGAGTCATCTTCATCTAGCTTGCTCAGAAAATTCCTTTTTTTGGATATAAAGAATTTCTTTTTTCCTTTAACACCTAAATTTCCAACTTTAGAGTCATTGGATTGCTTTGTCCTCTTTTTTAGGATCGGCTCATCATCATCTTCACTATTTGCTTCTCTTCTCTTTGGGCAGTCCACAACAAAATGTCTAATTGCTCCATAGCTAAAGCACTTTAAGGATAGTTTTCCCTTGTATTTCCCTTTTCCTTTCCTTATATTATTACTGATATATGTCATGACCTCATCCAATTTAATATCACCATCTTCTTCTCTAGAGCTATTGACAGATTCCTTTGTTTGGTCTTTAATTTTTAACTTCTTTATTGCCTTAAAGGCTAGCTTCTTCTCCACCTTAAATATCTTTTCTTTCTTTATTGGGGTTATTCTCATTTCATAAGCCACCAATATGTTATACAAGTCATCTAAGGGCAGCTTATCTAGATCTTTATCTTTTATGGAAAAGACTTTGGCATTGTAAGCTTTCAGCAAGGTTTTTGTTGTTCTCATAGCCTTATATGGGTTGTAATTGTTATCAATTAGGTTTAAGTGTGCAAGAAGGTAAAGCCACATGGAAGGACAAGAAAGTAAATTCACATGAAAAGGCAAGAAGGTAAAGGCATATGGAAGAGTAAGAAAGTAAATCCACCACGTAAGAGCAAGAACGTAAATCTACCACGTAAGCCCTATTATGGTTTATGGAAGGGAGTATATAAAGACCTTGAAAGACAAAACTAGGGCAAGGTCGACACAATTGAATACATGACAAAACACAAGAGAGAGAAAACCAAAACACCAAACCCTACATGGAAGAACACCATCTGCAAAAGAAAAGAGAAATCGTGCAAGCAAATAGAGTAGCTAGCCAAAACACAAAGACACTGTCTAAACACAAGAGAGAGCAACCGGCCAATCAAAGACACAATTTGGCCAAAACCTAATGTAAATGGAAACCACAAAACGTTGGAAGAGTGGAGACGGCCAAAACCTAGAGAGAGAAACACCCGAAAGAGAAAAACAGCAAAGAGGTGGAAGAGAGAGAAAAACCGTTGGAAGAGAGAGAAAAATCACATATGGCAAACTTAGAATGGACAGCGAAGGGGAGGAAAAACCCGACAGTCAAATAGTGGAAAGCAGAGAAGGGAACGAAGAACGGCTGAGTGAAAAAGAAAGACTCGACACGGCTGGACAGTAGCACTTAGGTGGACAGCCAAATAGAGAAAACAACAAAACACAACACACGGCCAAAGCACATCAACGGGAAAAGAGACAACACGATAAGAGAGCAGAACAGCAAGAGAGCAGAATGACAAAAGAGTATACACAGTAGAAAATAGGTGCTGGTCAGCAAAGAGACAAAGCAAAGCAAGAGGAGTCGACCAAAACCTAAAGCAACTGTCCAAAGCCAAAGAGGAAAACCGTCCAAAGAGAGGAACTGTCCAAACAAGGAGACAACCGGCCAAACACAAGCTACACGTCAAGATAGGGTGACCGGCCAAAGAGAGAAAAACAAGGGAGGAACGGCTGGACAGCAAAACCACCATCGGCTAAAAGAGAGAGGACGTCCAACCAACCTACACGGCCAAGTAAAGAGGTGAACGACCAAATAGGTATGAACAGTAAGGAGGAGAACAACAAACCAAGAGTGGACAACTAAAGCAAGGTGGACGGCTAGGAGATAGCGCAATAAGGAGACAACACACAACAAAAGGAGATAACACCAAGGGATACCTTGGACAGCAAGGGAAACCATGTGACGGCTGGAGAAAACCGTGTAACTCACGTAAGAGAGAAGACAGCACACCATCCATAAGGGAAGAGAGGAGAAACCGTGAAAGAGGAGACCACCGGGAGAGCAAACCAAGCTGTCCGGAGGTGTAAAACAGACAAGTGCAAACCAGAAACGGTGGTAAGGCGTGTGACCAGTAAGGCATGCAAACCAAAAACATACGTGAGACGTGAAACACGAAATCAAAAGCATGCATGAGGCATGAAACCAGCAAAGCGTGCAAACCAAAAACGTGCGTGAGACGTGAAATGCCAAACCAGAAACATGAGGCGAGTTGTGAGACAGTGAGATCATGAAATAGGAGATGGGTGAGACCATGAGACGGTGAAAGCAGGAGCTATGTGAGACAACCTAAAGAAGGAATTCGGCGAAGCATTGAAAGAACTCAACGTATTTCCAGATTTCTTCAAGAGAGGTTAGAGAGCATTGTGGTGAATTTCTAAGCGACAGTGAAGCAGCCATTCAATTCAACAGAGGCAAGACAAGCTAGAAGAAGGGTAGACACGGTAAGTGACACTCTTTGTATTGTACTTGCTTAGTAATTGCAATAGTGAAAGGAGTAGAGGATTAAGGCATCCATTGTAACTAGAATTCTCAAGTATAGTAGATAGTTTCGGTAAGGGAGAGTCCTTACCACCGTGGATGTATGTCATGTTGACGGAACCACGTAAATCTCGTGTGTCCTTAATTTGCTTTACGTTCTGTGTTTTGAATTGAGTTGTGAACGCAACTAAAGTACTAGCCAACCATAACCTAACGAAGACCTAAACAAGAACATCCGAATTGTCTATTAGGTAAGGTGTCTGAAAGGTGACTTTGGGGACTATTGTGATTAGTAGGTAGCAATAGATCTACCTTAGTCGAATCTGAGAAAGAGTTTGCTTTTAAGAAGAGGTTGAAGTTGTTCACTTACCTGCGAATTGTGAATTGTGGTGATACTGATTCATCCACCCTCTCAGTATCACAAACTAGTAGATCCTAGGGAGAAGTCCGGAACTTCACAATTTATAAGACTTTATGTCATACTTTGAATTACCACAATAAGGCAAAATTAAATGATCAACCATAACTTATCTAATAAAAAACATGTAAATATTAACTAAATATTATGAAAGAAGATTAAAAAAAAACAACATTAAGAAGATGACCATATGATTTTATGATTATTTGAAAATTAAAAAATGAGACCTTTTAGATATAACCTAAGCACTAGTGCTTGGACCTCTTATAGGGGGATAAGTGATGAGGAAGCCCATAACTGACTAAAGGCCACCCTAAAATGGGCTCAAAGGACCCCACACCACTATGCCTACACATGCATTATAGGGTTGTGAACGCAGTTAAAGTATCATCCAACCCATAACCTAACAAAGACCTAAACAAAAACATCCAAATTGTCTATTAGGTAAGGTGTCTGAAAGGTGACTTTGGGGACTATTATGATTAGTAGGTAGCAATAGATCTACCTTAGTCGAGTTTGAGAAAGAGTTTGCTTTTAAGAAGAGGTTGAAATTGTTCACTTACCTGTGAATTGCGAATTGTGGTGATACTAATTCACCCCCCCTCTCAGTATCACAAACTAGTAGATCCTAAGGAGAAGTCGAGAACTTCAGTTTTAAGTATTTTCCTTACCACAGTGGCATCGTGAATCTCCTCTCTATAGCCTCTAATGGAACACACAATTTTGTTAACTCTTGTGAAGAATGTATCTACAGTTTTATCATTCTACATCATTATGTTGTTGAATATATTCATTCAAATTTGTAACTTGGCTTCCTTCAAAACCTTGTCTCCTTCATAAATGTTCTTTAGTTTGTCCCAGATTTGCTTGGCTATGTTGCATCCTATTACCTTGGTGAATTCTTTATTTGATAAAGAGGTATATAGGGCATTTCTCGCCTTTCCATCACACTCCAACTTTTTCTTATCAGCTGGTGTCATAAGATCACCTTCAGTAACTGGGATGAAGCCACTAATAGTAGACTCAAACACATCAAGACGAAGGGACATCAAATATGGGAACATTTTATTCTTCCATAACTAATAATTATATCCATCAAAAGTAGGGATGTCGTTGCTATTAATACTATTCATGCTATCCATGATCTCAAATAATAGTAGAGATAAAAACTCACACATCAATGTACAACTTCAATTTAAAGTAGAAAAATTGGATCAATAGAGGAACTGGCTTTGATACCACTTGATGAGAATCATTTTAGGTCTCATACTTAGAGGGGGGTTGGATCAATATGAGATATGCGCTTTTTACAAATCGATTTGGATTTAACCTCTATAACTTTTAGAGTCGATGATCTAATTTTTTTTTTATAATCTTTTCTCCTTTATGTGAGTGTGATTGTATAAATAAAAATCAATGCACAAGCACCCAAGCACACACAGTAATTTTTACATGGTTCACCTATAATATGTTAGCTACATCCACGGTGTGATAAGGTCAATCCTAAATCACACAATCCACTCTTGTTATTAAGAGATACAACAATGTTGTAGAAAAACTACTCCTTAACCACTTACAATGGTTTCTTGATCAAAAAGTTGATCTATCAATCACTTCAAAGGTATCCCATCTTTATTTAGCAAGTTTATCAAAAGTTTATAATAAAAACTTTCTTAGAGAATGATCACTCAATGTGTACAAATTGCTAGTGCAAAATATAGAACTTTTCCTTCCTTTGTTGCTAATGTTGTTTCACCCACTACCGATGCTGCCTGTATATGCTGTTATTACTGTCTGTACGTGTTGCTACTGCTACTATTGGTGTGCACTGTTGCTGTCCACTCGGGCCGCTGCTATCACTAATTTGGTTGTTAGGCGCATTGCACTTACTAGTATAGCCTCTGGATGTGCTGCTACTATTTGTATACGTTGCTAATTCCCAGACTTACTGCTACAATTTCTGTAGGTGGTTGCTAATTCTCGGACCTCCTGCTGTATGTTCTAAATTTTTGCTTGGTTCTTGGACGTGCCTCTACTGCTAGGAAGCCTCTCAGTGTGCTACTAGTGCTGGTATAGCCTCTTGAGGTGCTATTGGTTTGTTGGAAGGCCTCCTGGTTTACTAATTGCTTCCCAGACTTGTTGCTGCACTTTTTACAGGTGGCTGCTAATTCTTGAATGATGTTGTTGTAGCTGGTGGTTTGATACTTGATACTTGGACCTACTGCTGCAATCTGCAGGTGGCTGTTTCGTTCCTAGACCTACTGTTGCAATTTATAGGTGGCTATTTCATTCCTAGACCTGCTGTTGCTTTGTTCTTGGACCTACGACTTACAACATCTGTAGGTGACTACTTCGTTCCTAGACCTATTGCTGCAATCTGTTGGTGGCTACTTCGTTCTTGGACATGCTATTACAATTTGTAAGAGGCTGCTTCGTTGTTTGTTGGTGCAAGACACCTCTTACTGCTACTACCTCCTTATTTGCTAGTGCAGGACACCTCCTACTACTGTTGCCTCCTTATTTACTGGTGCAAGCACCTTCTAGTTTATTAGTGCAGGTTGCTGCCTCTTGGTTTGCTGGTGCAAGCTACTTTGTTGGTAAAGCTGCTACCTTCTTGTTTGTCTTCCCTTGATGCTAGATTCATAGGTTGCTGCACCACCTTCTAGTTTGTCTTCCTTGGTTGCTGAATTATTGGTTTAAGGCTGGTTGCCGTAAGTTTTGGTGAGGGCTAGTTGCTGTAGGTGTTGATTAGGGTTGGCTATTGCAACTTTATGAGGATTGGCTACTGTAACTTGGTAAGGCCGGCTGCTATAAGTGCTAGTGAGAATGGCCGGCTATTTTAAATTTGCTGGTATGGTGGCCAACTGCCTTGTTGCCTCTCTCTCCCTCTTGGCCAACTGCCTTGCTGTTTGTCTCTCCTTCTTGGCTGGCTATTGTATTTAGGTTTTGACTCTCAAAATAGTTTGCAACACACACACTTCTTGCAAGACACATAAGGGTATTTATAAAGCCTTGAGATTAGGGTTACACAATCATTAATAGTCATTGTTGATTCCCATAGGTTGCCCTACAATCAATGGCCAGATTTAAGTCTTAAAATTTAGGGTCAATGATCAATATTAACTTCCTAAAATTTAGGATCAACAGTCAAAGGTCAAAGGATAATCTTGACCTTTAAAATTTAAAGTCACAGTCAACATTGACTCCTCAACGTTAGGATTGATCTATCATCACCAGTTTTCCCAATGACCTCACTACATCTCAACAACATTCATAACATCAAATCAACATATATAACCGTATGAGATGGGGTAACAACAAATCCAATATTAGCCATCAAAGATAGGCTTAACAATCTCTCTCTTTGGATTTATTAGCAACACATTAAATCCAATAATGCACATATAACAATCATTGACATTTACAACTCCCCCTGAGCAATCTCCTGCTTACCTTTCAAGATCTTCAAAATATGTTCTGACATGACTATTTAATAATGATGATATTAACTTGATGTAAGTTTGTATCAAGCTCATTTTTTATGGCTAATGTTAGACTCCTTGTCAACAGCTTCTCACATAGTTGTTCTTGTTGATTTCAAGTTATGAATTCCATTAAGATGCAGAAAGGTTGTTGGTTAAAACTGCTAATGGTAGGTCAACACTAAAGTCAATGAGTCAATATTGACCATTGACCCTAAATTTTAGAAGTTAAGGCTGATCGTTGACCCTTAACCATTGACCTTAAATTTTAAGAAGTCAATGTTAACTATTGATCTTAAATTTTAGGAATCAAATTTGACTGTTGATTGTAAAACAACCTTTGGGAATCAATGCTGATTGTTGATGATTAGATAACCCTAAAACTCAAAGCCTATAAATACATCCATGCATCTTTCAAAAGATTTATGTGCTATAGAAATGTAATAGAGAAAATAAAAGAGAACAACAAAGAGAGGTGCACGATAACCAACTAAAAAGAGGTGTTGCGGCAAACCAAAGAGTGCAATGGCCATCAGCCCCACCAAAGGAAGAAAAAGGTGCAATTGTAGTCAACAACCCCAAAGGAGAAAGAGGTACAATGATAAAGGGAAAAAAGAGGTGTAGTAGCCACATCAAAAAAGGTAACAATCGAACCAAAGGGAAAAAAAGGTTAGCCATACTAAAAGGAGAGGTGTACAGTGGTAACCAATCAACCACACCAAGGGAGAAGGTGTGTAGCAACAACCAATCAACCATACCAAGGGAGAAGGTGTGTAGCAACAACCAATCAACCATACCAAGGGAGAAGGTGTGTAATAACAAAGGGAGAAGAAAGGTGCAACAGACACACCAAAGAAGGTGACAACTAAACTAAAGGGAAAAGAAAGGTGTAACAGCCACACCAAATAAGGTGACAATTAAACCAAAGGGAGAAGGAGACGGTACAGCAGCCATTAGAAGGAAAAGGTGCAGCAACCATTGAAAAGAGAAGGTGCAGTAGCCACTAAAGAAGAAGGTACAATAGCCACTAGAAAGAGAAGGTGCAGTAATAACCAAAAGGAGAAGGTGTAGCGACAACCAAAGAAACCTAAAGCAAAAGGTGCAGTAGCAAGCAAAGGAAGAAGGTGCAGCAATAACCAAAAGGAGAATAAGTTAACAACCACCAAAAAGAGAGGTAATCGCACCAAAGGAGAAGGTAGTAGTAATTGCGGCAAAGAAAAGGTAGCAATTGCAACAAGGAGAAGGAAGCAATTACAGCAAGGAAATGGTAGCAATTGTAGCAAGGAAAAGGCAGCAATTGCAGCAAGGAAAAGGCAGTAATTGTAGCAAGGATAAGGTAGAAATTACAGTAAGAGGAAGAAGGAGGAATGGTTGCAAAAAGAAGGAGCTTGCAGCAGCAGGTGAGGTAGTACTAGCAGTAAAGGAAAAGAACCTGCCAAAGGCAAAACAAGCAACACCAACAAGAGAGGAGAAAACTTGCCCCTGTAGTAGGTAAGGTAACACCAGTAACAGAGGAAGAGAACCTGCCATGGTAAAACCAGGCAATATTAGTAGTTGAGGGAGAGAACCTGCCAAGGCAAAAGAAGACAGCACCAACAGTAGAGTGAGAAAACCTACAGTAGAGATAACTTACAATTAAGAGAACCTGTAGAGGAGAGAACTTGTAAAAGAGAGAGAACTTGTAGAAAAGAGAACCTACAATGGAGAAACAACAACAGCAGCTTAAAAAACCTACAAAGAAAAGACCAACAAAATTTGAGCAAAGATCGGCAATAAGGAAGGAAAAGATCCACTTTCTGCAATAGCAACTTATGCATATTGAGTGATCTTTCTCAAGGAAGTTTTAGTCATAACCTTTTTATAAACTTTTTGAAAAAGGGTCGGAGACCCTTGGAGTGATTGAGAGATCAATCTTTTGAGTGATCGGGAGATCATCGTAAGTGATTAAGGAGTGATCCTTCCACAAGTGGTTAAGGAATAGTTTTTCTATAAAATAGTTGTATCCCTTAATAACAAGAGTAGATTGTGTGATTTAGGAGTGATCTTATCACACCGTACATATAACTCACATATTATAGGTAAACCACATAAAAATTCTATATGTTCTCCGGTGCTTACGCTTGATTGATACCTATACAACCATTCTCACATAAAAAAGCAAAATAATCATTGGGTCATTGATTTTAACAAGTCATAGAGGTTTAATCCATACATATTTATAAAAAATAAACATCTTACATTGATTCACCCCCTCCCCTTCTCAGTGTAAGACCCAAAAAGGTCCTCATCAGTTTGAAACAATAATTAACATTTTAAATTGTAAATGATATCCATAATAAATGATGTGAAATGACATAAGAAAAAATAACAAAATAAAACAAAAGAAAAATGTGTTAGTATAATGTAGATAAGGGTAAAACATGAAATATGAAGTAATATTATAAAAATTAAAAACAAAATGGTGTATGATGTGATGATTAGAACAAGGAAATCTTAGATTTTCCTATCTTATAAAGGATAAATCTAATAAGTGGGTAACTCTATTGGTATAATAACAAGACATATGATTTAATGAATCTAAACTAAACCAAACGTCCCTAAATTGTTTCATCCTTTGCCACTTTAGACTCAAATAGGAGTCACTAGTCTAAGTAAGAGATGTTAAACCTATCCTATATGAAAACCATAGGCTTTACTTTCTTTCATTTAAGTTATAAAAGAAGTAGGCAAAGTTTATGCTTTTGTAAATGTATGCAATTAAAGTTATGATGCAAATAACAATCATAATCATTGAATGAGAGAAATAAGCAATATAAACATCATGTAAAAAATAAATAAATGCATAGAAATTAAAACAAGTTAAAGTAACCTATCTCTTAAGACAAAGATCCTTAATAGAGTCATAAAGCTATCATGATGGTCTTCCTAAGTTGGTGAGGTGGCTTAACAAACATAGAGGAAAGGGCATATTATTAGGCACCTTTTGGGTCTTGTTACATGGTATTCATGTAGTTAGGAATCAAAAGGCTCTTAGGAGCATTAGGATGCATATATGTTGACTTTAGAGTTGTCAACAATCATTTTAGGTGTCATTAAATTAACATAAGTGACTTAATCTGTTTTATTAGGATTCTTTGGAGTTTAAAAGCACAATTACATTTAACAAAGACTGTGACCAACCTAAAATGGCCATTGCACATCATAATGGTATTAATATTTATATGTTTTAATTTCTATACATTTTTTAACAATATTTTATTCACTTTCTCTCTTTCTTTTTTAATTGGTTCTTTTTTTCCTTTTTCCCATTGGTTTTTCTTTTTTTTTTCTTTTTCTTTCTTTTCTCTCTCTTTATAGAACTCCCTCCTTTTAATTTTTGTGTTCAAAAAAACTTTAACCTCTTACTCTTTTTTAAATGACTTTTTTATAGTTTTTTCACATTTTTAAGCTTAATAATGGCTTAATCTCAAGTTTTAGGTGAAATTTCTGGTATGAGAAGCTAAAATTTGGCTTAAAGATGGTTTTCTTTACTTACTTCTAAACTAGGTGTGGCTAAAGCGGGGTAGACACTATTGCTGCCAGCAAATCATTGCTAGTCTCTAATTGACACATAAAGGATACCAATAAATAGATTGCTACATACTAAATCCACCGGTATCTATGTCATAAGGTGACGATGGCTAGAATTGGCAAATATGAAGATTAAAATGAGTAAAAATATATTTATTAGGTATGACCTAAAGCTCTATGTGTTGCATGATAGGCACCATTTGATAAGTTAGAGGATAGCCCATTAGTTGGTACTTATCTTAGGTTGGAACATCGTAAGTTAATGGGGCATATAGCTATAACATGAAGGCCGAAGTTTGGCTATTGGTTGGTTAGTGTGTTTCCTAACCTCTTTTTTATACATAGCCTTTGGGTATACATAGAGTGATTAATAAGAATTCTATAGGTAGTGTCAAGGATATTTTTTGATAACTAATGGTTGTGGCTAGCAACTTTTTCAACAACTATCCAATAACGTTTTTTAGGACATAATATTTATTTTTTCACTTTTTTTTCTACTTACATACTTTTTGCTTTATATTTACTTTTTTAACCTTTCGTTATATTCAAGTATGTAAAAAAGAAGAAAAAAATAATAAAATAAATTGATTTATACCTTTATTAATTTAGGGACATCCTAAAAAGGAAAAACACCACGACCACTTAAAGTAAGTCTCCTTTCTTTTCTTTTCTTTTTCTTATTGATTTGAATTTTGGGTGATTATGAGTGCTTTGATTTCTATAACTTGAGATAATGGTGATCCTACTTAATTGGAACTTTTGATAGTTAGAACAATGAATTTGATTAGAATTGGTCTTATTTTTAATGCATTTTAATGGTTTAATCATGAATTAGAACTCAATTTAAGTTGTTTATATGTGATTATACCCTTAAAAATATAAAAGGAATGGGATGAATAATGTAAAAGTCTTATAGTTCAATTATGGATACTTTTATTCTTGACTTTGTTGACTAAAAGAAGAAATTTCTCCACTTTGGTCACCATTAATACATGTTTTGATATCTAGAGATGTTGTATTTTTTATTCTTTTACTTTAAATGCTTTCTATATTTTTCTTTTGTTGTTTTTGTTAATGATTATTTTTTATAATTTTTATTGCCAAAAGAATGTTTTCAATAGGAGCTAATTTCTCTCACTTGTCTTTGTGACATGAAGTTTTTCCTTAAAGAAAGTTAAAAAAGCACCCCAAAAAATTTAAAAAAAAATTTCTCTTTTACCATTAATATGCTAGGTTTTTTTATAGAAAAATTAGTGTAATTTTTGACTATTGATCTTAGTTACTTTTTGTAGGATAGTTTAAATTGTCATACCTTTTTGTTGAATAATTAAAATTAATTGTTCTTTTCATTAAAGGATTGAAATCATTTCTAAACATATTTAATATTTATGGACTTTCAACTCATAAGATTGACACTAAATCAAACTATCAAACCTTAAAGAGATAACAAAATTGATATTGCTACACTTCATGTTTTACCTCAAATCTTTGAAAAAGGGAGAACTCCCTTTTGGTCTAAAAAAAGAATAGGCCAATATCCTAAAAAAGTAGCATCTATTTTTGGATGATAAACTTCTTTTACCATAATTTTAGGAATAGAAAGAAGGATAATATTATACAACTTCTTATATATTTATTAAAAAAAAGAACTACAAATGTTAGTAATGGTTCTTCCTTATTGTGTCTTCCATCTATAAAAGTAAATTGATTTGTCTCCATTTGTAATTGGACTAGACTAAGTTTGGTATTGGTACTCAAAAAAATGTTTTCCAATGTTGAATTTAGTTTAAAGATCAAAATAATTGTCAACTCTCTCTTTTTCTTTTTCTTGGTTGTGAGAAGAAATATATTGTATTTTATATTACAATTGTATATTAAATATTAATTTACAGTAATTTAATTTTTATTAATTTTTATTTTATTTTACTACTTTATTTTTTTTACATCCAAATAAATAATTTACAATTCACTTAATTTACCAAAAATTAACTTTTCACAAAAGTGAGTAAATGTGGGATTTTTCAGGTAGAAAAAATAAAAGTTTCCATCACAGCAAATCGAAACATACAACCAAGATAGGAAGAACAATCACAATAAGGTGGATGGACAAGCATAGTCGATTGCACAATAAAAACCTAATTATGTAAATTGTAGCAAAAAGCACCCGATCTAATATACACTAATCATCTTAAGAAGTGTTTATCTTTAATCAAATGAGGAAGATGGACTAATCAGCCAAATGGTTCGAAAAGAAAAAAGAAAAAGAAAATGCAACAATCACAAATTTTAATTAATCAAAGGCCATTCAAACAAGAAGCTACGCCTTTCTTTCGACTTTCAACAAATATTGGTTTGAATAAAAATAGTGGGAAGAGTAGGAAGCTTATTTTATTGGGCTGGCTTTGCACTATGCCCCCCCCACCCCGGTTTAGCAAATGTCTCGTAAAATTTGAATATTGAATAGATAATACTTATTAAATATAGATAGATAAAATAAGGTAATATCTCTTCATCGTTGTCCAGCCTCTTGCAACTACTTATTTTACTCTAATTTCTGGGATTGTCTGTGTCAATACTAAATCATATAAATTTTTTGTAGGTAAAAAATATATATATATATATTAAGAGACTTTTAACTTAACTCACTTAAAAGGTGAGTTAAATTAATTTATATTTTTTCTATGTAAAACAAAGTAGAATATTTAAATAAAAAATATGTGATAAAAAATGATGAATTTGTGATAGTTGTAAAAAAAAAATTGAATAATTATAACAAGCATCATTACATTATATTACAAAAACAACTTCTACAATAATAAATATTAATTCTCAAATATGTTGATGTAGTTATTTATGTAAATTAAATCGACCAATCACCCATCAAATCCACGGTACGTCTAGACTAAACCTGGATTTTTGTTAGATAGATAACAGTGATGTTTCCAACTGGTAGGACTTATCAAAAGCCACGACTCCTAAAGTTTATATATGTGTATAAAGAATAAAAATGAAAAGGAAAACAAAACAAAACGAAACGAAACGAAACAAAAGCACTAATTCGCAATTATGATGTGTTCCCTATTCTCCTTGTAACATTGGCCCGCCAATACATTTGTTTCAAATTCTGTTATGAGTCTCCAGCCCCACCCACTAATCAATTTCCCTCTGCTTTTTACGAGCTTGTTATCCTTTGTCCTTGTCTCCTCCAATATATACATATATATATTTCTTTTCCATTTTTTTTTCCGGTGTACATCAAAGCAAGAGCACCGTCCATGCAACTCTGGTGGATTTTACGAAAGGAAAAGCACCAGATGCAATATGGATTCAGAGGAAAGAGTACACTTGGAGGGCCATCTTAGTTTGTTTGATCAATTTGACCCAAAGGGTCTTACAAGACATACGTCTAGCAATATGCGTCTGATTATTTTGCTGGTGTTCGATGCTTATCATAAAAATTAAAGTTGCCCAATTTGTCGGTTATCTCCAGCCAAAGTGAGCAAATTGTTCCTGATAATTGCGCTATATTTGATAAATCATCCACTTCTCTTTTAATCCTCTCTGTTAACAGTATCCTTAGTTACGCCTCTTCACAACAGGTTAAAAATTAAGGAAAAAAAAGTTACCTAAATATGAAAATTATAAATATGAATTCACATTATTAATTATAACTGACTTATTGTTTGATAAATGATAAGTTAATCCACACATTAAATAATATACTAATGCCTTCGTGGATACGATACTCAAACTGTGTAGGTACAACCATGGGGAATTATTTCCGAGGAATCAAGCATATCTAAGCAAACCACCCCCCCCCCTCTCCCAAAAAAAAGGTCACGTCTCCACTTGATCTTAATAGTGAAAAAAGGAGATATCTAACAGCCTTTAAAGGAACACTCTGATGCTTAGATATTTATTCTTAAAGTTTTAAATTATAATGTTAAAAAATATAAAATATAAACTAGCAAGTCTTTTTAACGAAAAGAGAAAGATCTGACATTTAAGAAAAGGGGGAAAATATAATAAAATTGAAATGTGGGGCTTTTATTACGATTATCAACTTGCCAAAATAAGCAGTGTGGTTGGTGAAATGAATAATCTTCACGCTTTTCATGATATATGATAAGATTTGAACCTTATTAGGTCACATTACTATCTATCTAATTCAAATTCCTGCCTAATTAATCTATTTCCGACCTGATCAAAGGATGAACATAATATAATACACATTACCTAGCTGAAAATGTTACTTGAGAGCGCATATCAACCAATAAAAAACAAAACAAAAGAAAATGATTGAATAAAAAAGGTCACACCTCTATGTGCTACCAACACAGAAAAGCCCCATTATAGATTTATTTAATATTGTTGATGAAAACAATAAAATTGAACTTTATTCAATTGTTGGTTTAGAAATTCAATACTAAAGGATTAAACATGTGACATATCTCTTTCTCCCGTGGCATTTATATATCCTAAAATTAACCTGTTTTGGTCAAATGGTATCAAAGGGTTGCTTGTCTGAAAACGAGTGTCACTCTCAATGTTATAGGCTCGAATACATATTAAATTAAAAATTAAAAAAAAAAAATTCTAAAATCACTCCTCCGTAATTAAGCGACAAATATTCTTCCCTCTGATTTTGTCTTTCCATGTTTGTTCTCTCTATATATGTCTCTCTGTCTGTGTTTTCTGTAAAAGAAAAAGAGGGACAGAGTCATGGCATGCATTTTCTCCAGAATCAAACAGAACCAAACCTCCGAAACCCCAGAATCTATAGATTATCTCCCACCAACACAATTAGTGATGAACCTCTAATCCCCTCCCTCATAATAGGTCAAAATCATTTTAAGAATCCCATAAGGCAAATCGACCTCCAGCAGGAGAGGATCAAATGGGGACTGTAACATCATCTATGGCAGCAAAATTTGCCTTCTTCCCACCAGACCCACCTTCTTACAACATAGAAGTGGACCAACAAACAGGGAAACTGAGGATCTCAGATGTCCACCAGGCGATGAACGACAACATCATCAACAACAACGTGGATGTCCTGAAGCTTACCACCAAGAGAGGGAACGAGATTGTTGCCATGTATGTCAAGAATTCATCGGCTTCACTGACAGTCCTGTATTCTCATGGTAACGCCGCTGATCTCGGCCAGATGTATCATATTTTCACTGAGCTTAGTTTCCACCTGAACGTCAATCTTATGGGGTCAGTTGGCAAGTTTTTTTTTTTTTTTTTTGCCCTTTTAACAAAATTTATAATTAATGTATTTTTTTTTTTTCTATAGATGGTTTTGTTTGTGTTTGGGATGAACCAGAATCTTTGTGCTAATGCAGGTACGATTATTCTGGTTATGGACACTCTTCTGGAAAGGTATATTCTGTCTTGTTTTTTCTCTTTTCACGTCAATCAAAAACATAAACATTGATAATATCTTAACCGGAAGTGCTTTGTACTTATTAGCATTAAGAGAAAAGGGCCGATATAATAATAATAATCATATAAAAGTTAGATGTATCCATAAAATGAAATTAAAGTCAAAGCTCAGCCTAGCTTGCTTTGAGGCAACACTTTTCCTTTTTAATTATGAGGGGTTGGATAGTTCCTGTAAAAATGCAAGATTTTGGGGCACGGAATCTCAAATCTCCTTTGGCCCTGGCTGCGATTTTTGGGCAGGGCCAAATATAAAATTAAATTTCAAGTTTTACCTTTGAGGATGTAAAATTAAAGTTTTATAGTATAGATACTAGCGTCATTCTAGCATACGCCAACAATAAAATCCAGGCTACATTACTGCCATAAGATCTTTGTGTTAAAATATGACACTAAGATCGAGACACGTGTGTTTCGCCAGTAAAACTAGAAAGTGAGGTTTTGTGAATGTAACAAGGTCAACAGGAGCAAGAATTGCAATATGTCTCGTCATGCTTATTATAAACATGGAACTATTTGTCATGTTCCCTTGTTTACAGTTGCACGGGCACGTGTGGGAGGTTAGTGTGGAAGGGTGGTGGTTGGGGACGGCCTTGTTGCTTCCCATAAACATCGAGTTTCTTGGCCTATTGTAGTACTCGTGTGTGTGGTATATTTTGTTTAATACAAATCAATTTAAACGGTCCCAACGTAACATTGCTGCCGGAAAATATGATAAAGTGATCTGGTTCTGGTTCTCTTAATTAAGCACGATGTCTTTTTATTTGCAAGTGGCACATTGCTGGCCTTGCAAGAGAGTGAATTTAACATTATGTGCCTGACAGAATATTGGGAAGAAGATAATCTATTGTGGGTCAACCGACTTCAATGTAGTCTAGCTGTTAGTTAAACATTTTCAAGTAGAATTATGTTTATCCGGATTAGGTAAACTAAATGAGTCCGAAGACTGGCAAAGTCATTCAATCCTCTGTTGTGAGATTTTGAAATTTGATTCCACTCTAAAGACAGCTAGTAAGACTTTTCGGTATAATGTTGGCACAATGCATCAGTTTTTTTTTTCTTTTTTTTTTTTTTTGTTATTTCAATGCATACCATAGAAGCAAGACTGCCTACTTATTGGGTTGCATTGGATGCCAAGCTGCAGCCAAGTGAGCAACACACATATGCTGACATTGAGGCTGCATGTGAATGTCTTAGAGAGACATATGGAGTGGAGGAGGAAGACACTGTGCTGTACGGTCAATCGGTGGGGAGTGGCCCTACTCTTGAATTGGCTACCCGTTTGCCTCAACTAAGAGCCGTGGTACTTCACAGTCCCATCCTTTCTGGCCTCCGGGTCATGTATCCTGTTAAGAAGACCTTTTGGTTCGACATATACAAGGTTTGTCATTCCAATAAATTTAAGCTCCAGTCAGGTTGGTGGAAATGAATAAAAGTTGAGTTGTTTTGTGCTTCGTGAAATCTATCGACATTTTGCTTGTAACCCTCTTTTTTTTGTTGCAGAACATTGACAAGATTCAGCTGGTCAATTGCCCAGTTCTGGTAATTCATGTAAGTTTCATTACCTTAATGTGTTTTTGGCCGCCATCAAATGTTTGGAAAGGTGCAGACTTTGAGTTTTTGTATAGACCACCGGGGCATGAAATGAACGCACGCTCCAGTCTTTAGCTATGCTTAAGGAATAAGCATTGCTGTTAGATTTGGAATCAACAAGCATTCCTAAGAACTTTGTTCCCTTTTCACCCAAACAAGCCATGCCATAGCCGTAAATTCGACTTTTTATTGAAGCATGTGTATGCACAAATTCAAGGTGGTTTAATCTTATTTGTTGACACACTGTAGTTGGTATATATGGGGCAATGTAATTATGTAATTGCCACGCCCGTGCTTGCAGGGAACAGAAGATGAAGTTGTGGATTTTTCCCATGGAAAGCAGCTATGGAAGCTTTGCAAAGAGAAGTATGAGCCATTGTGGATCAAAGGAGGGAACCACTGCAACTTGGAGTTCTATCCTGAGTACCTAAAACATCTCAAGAAGTTCATATCTGCCATTGAGAAGCTGACCCCGCAGCTTAGAAATGCATCCAGACATAGTACAGACGAACTTTTGCCAGAACAGGACAACACGGACACCCTGGAAGCTGGCAAGGAGAAGCCAAGGCCAAGCGCAGATCAAACAGGGAAGGCTAGACCTAGTACTGGAAGACTAAGCACCGATAGCCGAGAAAAGGAAAGGGCCAGCATTGACAGGAGAGAGAAGTCAAGAAAGAGCATTGATCGACCGGGAAAAGCGAGGAACAGCACTGATCAGCCAGAAAAAGCAAGGAAAAGCATCGACCGGTTAGTTCCACCAAGTATTTTAAGCACTTGTCTTTATCGCTATACATGTTTGCTAGTCGTCACTATCGAAACAGCCGTTCAATCAAAATGCTAAAGTCAGTCCCATAATTGAATCAAATCCTATATGTAGCGAGTCTGACAGAAGCCGTTAACACCACACCTAATCTATTACTCGTTAGACTGCATCTTTATCAACATAACTGGTCGTTTTGATTGTTGGAACCTGTCATTCTAGATTGGGAGACATGGTGAGATCTGTTGGACTCTGCAATGTTGATTGCTTGAAACAGACAGCTTTGGATGCCTGAAGTAGGAAACAGTGGTGCTTCTTGTCATTGGACTCTAAATAACCTGCCATTTAAGCTGTGCCTTTGGAAGATTGATAGGCATATTGTCGAAATTCTGGTCAAGGTTATGATTGACTATTTTGTATCTTTGTATTCCTGCTGCTTTTGCTGATATAAGGAGGGAAGCGCACTGGAATTCTTTGACCCAACTTCTTCCTGCCACAGGGCTGACGCCAAGTCCCATCCATCTCGTTGTCTGAGTGCTTCGTCTTTCCCTTTCAATGGCTGGTTTTCTAGGAGATTTTCATGTGCCATTTCTTACAAATATCGTTAGTCCTCCTCATGGGAACTAATCCCATTACGTGAACTAGTTCATGTGTTAGACGTCAAATTTATGAAATCAGTGCATTACTGCTTACACAAGATTGATCCAAAAAAGGAACTGATACAAAATCCAAAGGCAGCAGTGCTTATGCAACAGCGAAAAATGCACTCTCTTAGATACGTGAAAAACCTTGAACTAAAAATATTCTCCTAATGCTGGTTCAATGCAATCAGATATTTCAAAGACGTCTATGTATGAATCGTCTCTAACTCTCGTTTTCTTCCCACCAATTGCTTGAGATATCTACATAACTAACAAATCATCAAAAACATTAATAGCAGTGATAGTTGAGCAAGCAACATAAGATGTCAACACTGGAATAAATATGTTTAAAACAGAAGTGGTCAACATAAAAGCGGAAAATATGTTTCACATTGAACATAAATGGTCAATTCAAAGTGGCCCTCGTACCAAACGTGATTTTTTTTTTCCCTTCTGTCTCGCAGTCCCCAGTTCTTAAATCGCTTTGTTCCATCACATTCACACAAAGATGGTTCACACCATTGCCATGGTCGACGGCTGAAGGGCCACCTAATGGGAGACTGCTTGTTGGAATTTGATTTTTGGAGGTTTTTGGTTGCTTGGAGAGCGTTGAAGGTATTAGGAATCCAAAAGGTCTATTATAAAATAGGTTAAAAAGACATATAATTGTTGATAATTATACATGTAAAAACTAAGTTTAATAACAAAGTTTAGTTTTTTGAATTTGCAAAAGAAGATTTTGATTGCAAAAACACAAAGGGAGATAGGCTAGGTTTGGTTTGCTGCTAGAGATTTAGAGTAATGAAAATTGCAGAGAAAAGGAGAAAAACTAGATGATAACAATAATGAACAAAGTAGATAATAAAAAAAAAACACTAATTTACTTTTATTACCTTACAATCTTCATTATAAATGAAGATTCAAATATAAAACATCATTATATTTTTGAATTATATATACTTGATAAGTTAAACACCTCACATCAACCACTAATTTGACTTTATTTCTTGGGATTACACAATGACACAGACCAGCAACCATTTTTCAAAATTCAAAATTTAAACTAATGCCAACAATCCTTTTCTTCAGTAAGAAGAAATTGTTGAGATGCTAACTTCAATAGAACTTAAAAGAAACAAACATGTAGCCAATAGCAAATGTATCACCTTTCCATGCAGACCAATTACTTGTTATACAATCCATTGACAGTGGATGCAATTCTATGGCACTGTGTATCACCTTTCCATTGCAAGCTTGCTTTTTAGGTTTATGCAGTCTCTCCCTTGGTGCCAAAGGATTAAATACCAAGTTGCTTCTCAATTCAACAAATTTTTACTTTGGCAAGCATTTAGTGAATATATCAATAAGTTATTCATCAATGCTATAATAAATCAACTTCACCTTATTGCTTTCTTGCATTTCTCTAGTAAAATGAAGTCTAATTTTAAAGTGTTTGGTTTTTCCATGATAAACAACATTCCTTAAGATGGCGATTGAAAATTGGTTGTCATAGTGAATTGGGGTTGCATTAAATTGTTGCAAATTTAAATCAACAAGAAGTTTTTAAGCCAGATGGCTTCATTGACAACAGAAGTGGCAGTATTTGCTTTTGCTGTTTATTGAGATACTATGAACTGCTTCTTTGAATTCTAGGAAAAGAAACTAGCTCCAAGGGTAAATGCATATCATAAGGTGCTTTTCATGTCATTTGGTGAACCAACCTAATCACTCTTTGTGTAACTTGTTAACTTCAGCTTTGTTGACTTGTTGTGCATGAATCCAAAGTCTAGGGTTCTTTGAATGTATTGCAAGACTCTTTTTGCAATATTGTAGTCTAACTTACTAGGAGAATGCATAAACTTAGAAAGTAAGCTTGCAGATAAAGTAATTGACAGATAGATTAAATAGCCAATCAAGCTTCTGTACTTAGAGGTATTTGTTTTCTTAACCTGATCATCTTTTTGAAGTTTTTGTCCAACTACAAAGAGAGTTGTTGTAATCTTGTAATTTTGCATATTGAACTTGTTAAAAATCCCTCTGGCATATTTGTTTTGACATAGAAAGATCCCATGATTTGTTTGTTATAGCTCTAAACCAAGAAAGTAATAATACCAAGGTATGTCATGTCAAAAACCCATTCCATTTTTGCTTTAAACTAGTAAATAAGGTTAAAGCAATTGTCAATGATGAGTAAATCATTAACATAGAGGGAAATATACAACATGTGATTTGTTTGAGTCTTAATGTACAAAGTAGGTTATGACTTGCTTTTGTTAAAACCTAGGTTCAACATAAGCTCATTAATTCTGTTGTACCATGCTTTTGGAGCTTGTTTTAGCCCATACAAAGCCTATTTTAACAAATAGACTTTGTATTTTTAACCATATTT
Source organism: Ceriops tagal (assembly GCA_021533255.1). Lineage (NCBI taxonomy): Eukaryota > Viridiplantae > Streptophyta > Magnoliopsida > Malpighiales > Rhizophoraceae > Ceriops > Ceriops tagal. The sequence continues at coordinate 3,429,127 of CM038608.1, forward strand.
AATGAATCTAAGAGTTGCTCCACCAAGATCTCTTTTTATAGTCTACCATTGAGAAAAGTAAATTTCGCATCTAGATGGTGTACCTGCCAACCCTTATGAGCTGTAACTATAATAAGTGGCTTTATGGTGTCTATTTTAGTTATTGGAGCAAAGGTTTCATTAATAGTCCACACCCAACTATCATAAGAATCTTTTTGCTACCAGTCCGACCTTGAATTTGGTAACATTCCCATTACCTTGATGCTTGAACTTAAAATCCATTTAACACCAATAAAAACTTTATCTTTAGGTTTAGAGACCAATGTCCAAGTATCATTCCTTTCTATTACTTGTAACTCTTCTAACATAGCTTTTCTCCAATCTAAATTGCTTAAGGCCTCATCATAATCATTTGGTTATGAGATAATTTGTTAAGTTTTTTCATAGATATTAAAGAGTCTTTTGGTCCCTTGAATTGGAAAGTTTTCTTTTCCATCTGAACCTTCACCTTCTAGATTTAGTTCATTGAGAATTTGCTCTAGAGAAGTCTAAGTTGTTTCAATCTCAACTTTATTCCAGTTCTAGTGTTGATTCTCACTTAATTTGACATGTTTAAAAACCAAAACCTTGGCAAAATCAATGACATACACCTTATACTTAAAGAGCGACTTATTATATCTAACAAAGAGAGCTGTAGTTGCCTTAGAATTTGACTTACCCTCTTCTTGATTAGAAATATAAACAAAGCATAGTGTCACGGGGCCATTACCTTCTCCCTAAAAGGCAACCTATTGGGGTGTGCAGTGCCTACGTTTATATAACCCAAGATCCCCCTCTTTCTCGATAATGTGGGATTTGGATAGTGTGCACCCGTTACATTCTCTCACACTGAATTTATTGACGACCTCGTCGATGTTCTTGAACATGTACTGAGGCGGGTTCTCGGCATTCCATGCCAAGTTGAGGGTCCCATGGCGGATAGGGGTAGGCTCTAATATCATTTTTCACGAAGCCAATACCTTCTTCCCAAAAGGCAACCTGTTGGGGTGTGCAGTACCCACGTTTATATGACCCAAGATCCCTCTCTTTCTCGACAATGTGGGATTTGGATAGTGTGCACCCGTTACAATAGGCACCCAAAGATTCTGACATGGATGGATAAAGAGTTTATGGTTAAACCATGCCTTAAAAGGTGTTTCATCAATAAGGGCTCTAATTGGTAATCTATTTAATAAATACATAGAGGTAGCCATAGCTTTTTCCTAAAAACTTTTAGGTAGCTTCTTCTCTACCAATAGGCATCTAGCCATATCCATAATGCTCCCATTTTTTCTCTTACTTACTCTATTTTGTTATGAGTATAAAGGGCAATAAATTGTTGTTGAATTCCAACATTTACATATATAGCTTTAAAAGCCTCTAAGGTAAACTTATACCCACTATCACATCTGATGGTTTTAAGTTTAAAGCTAGTTTGGTTTTTAATTTGGGCCTTAAACTTTTTAAAGATAGAGAGAACCTTAATTTTTAACTTTAGAAAATATACCCAACAGAACCTTGTGAGATCATTAATGAAAATGATAAAGTATCTTTTTCCTTTCAAAGAAGGAGTAAACATAGGTCCACATAAATTTGTGTGGATTAGTTGTAGTCTTTACTTGGCTCTCTATGGTTTACTTGTTATAAAAGGTAACTTGGTTTGTTTACCAAGCTGACAAATACTATATATACCACTACGCACATGTATTTTAAGCAAATCTATAGTAAGGCCCTTCTTAGCCATGGTTTAAATGCTTGTATAATAGAAGTGTCCAAGTCTTTTATGCCATAAGATTGACTCATCAATCGAGACAACCTAAGCCTTACTACAAGGTATTGACCAATTTAAGTAGAAACACTTCCCTTCTATGGGAACAGTAACAAGTTTACAATCTTTATGATTGTAGGTTACACATTTTTTATCCTTAAAAGTTAGAGAGCATCCTCTTTGAAGTAATTAACTAACACTTAAAAGATTTTGAGTGATGCTTGGACATATAGTACATTAAAGATTAGCATGGTACCTGTGGATATGTTAATCTTTGCTATGCCTTTTCTTATAAATTGGAGAAATTATCCATTCCCTAGAAGAGTAGGACTGATCCAAAGATCTAAAAATATTAGGGTCTGGGGATATGTGGTTTGTGCAACCACTATCCATTAGCTAAGCTTAATTAAAGGAGGCATTGTTAGTACCAAACTACTTTTTAGATTATTGGTCATCATCAACCATTTGAGCCTTGAACTTATCAAGTTAACCTCGTTGTGATTGAAATGCCTTGCTCTTACAAATCCTTTTCGTATGCCCCTTCTTCTTACAAAAGTTGCATATAGTGTTAGGTCTCCTCTAGCAATATTTTGACAAATGGTTAGTCCTACTATAATGTTTATAAGGTCGATACTACCTCTTCCTTTTAGCCTTGTTTCCAAATTTTTTTGCTTGTTGCTTCTTTTGTTGTTTCTTTTGCTTTTGTTTAACTTAGAAGGCACCTTTATATGAACTTTCCTATCTCATAAGTCTTCTATCTCTTGAGCTTGTAAAGTGATGAGGACCATTGTAGGTCTCACACTGAGAGAGGGGGTGAATCAGTGTGAGCTATTTTATTTTTACAAATCGATCTGGATTTAACCTCTGTGACTTGTTAGAACTGATGATCTAATTTTTAATTTTCTCCTTTATGTGAGCACAATCATACGAATAAAAATTAATGCGCAAGCACCCAAGAACACACAACAATTTTTACATGTTTCACTCATAATGTGTGAGCTCTATTCACGGTGTGATAGGATCACTCTTAAATCACATAATTCACTCTTGTTATCAAGGGATACAATTATGGGGTGGAAGGATCACTCCTTAACCACTTGTGGAAGGACTACTCCTTAACCAGTTACAATGATTTCCTAATCACTCTAAGGGTATCCCACCCTGTTTTTCAACAAATCTATCAAGAGTTTATGGAAAAACCTTTCTTGGAGAACAATCGCTTAATGTGTACAGTCTACTAAAGCAAATTATGGATCTTCTCCTTCCTTCGTTGCCAGCTGCTATCGATGCTGCTCGTGTGTTGCTGTTGTTGTCCGCACGCGCTGCTGCAGCTGTCCACATGCTTTACTAATGCTGTCCATACATGCTACCATTGTTTTCCCCACATGCTACTATCCGTACACGCTGCCGCATCTGTCTGCTGCTGTCTGTGTGTGCTATTAATGCTGTCTATACACGTTGTCATGTTTGTTCGCTGCTGTCTGCATGCGTTATTAATGCTGTCCGTACACGCTGTTAATTATGTCCCTATGCATTGCTGCGTCTGTTTGTTGCAGTCTGTGTGCGCTGTAAATGCTGTCTGTATGTGTTGTTGTTGTTGTTTGCACACTCTATGCTTGCTGTCTGTGCATGTTGTGCTCACTATCTGCACACACTGTGCCCGCCATTTGCATGCTTTGCGCTTGCTATCCACGCACGCTGTGCGCTCCCTGTCCATGCTTTTTGTGCCTGCTATACGCGTGTGCTGTGCACTTGTTGTCTGCACTCTTTGCGCCTGCTGTACACGTGTGCTATGTGCCCGCTGTCTGCGCTTTCTGCACTTGCTGTTTGTGTACGTTGTGGTTGGTGTCCACGCTCTTTACAGCTGTTGTTTGTGCTCTTTGCGCCTACTGTCTGCGTGCGCTGTGGCTGGTGTTTGCACTCTCTACACTTGCTATCCGTGCGCACTGTGGCTACTATCTGTACCCGCTATTCTTGCTATTTGTGTGTGCTGTGTCTGCTGTCTGTGTGTGCTGCTGCTGCTATCTACGCATGTTGCTACTCTCCTCATGCACATTATAGATTTCTTGCACTGCTGCTGCTCTCCCCGCGTATTGTAGTAGATTTCTCGTGTTACTGTTACTTTCCCCGCATACTGCAACAGTTTTCTCGCGCCATTGTTGCTTTCCTCGTGCGTTGCAGCTGTTTTCTCGTGCCGTTGCTGCTTTCCCTGCGCATTGCAACTATTTTCTCATGCTGCTATTGCTATCCTTGTGCGATGGTTGTTGGTGCAGGACCCTTCTACTACTGCTCCACCACTTGCTGGTTGTTGCTCTAGCTCTTGCTGGCAGCTACTCCTTTTTTTTTTTTTTCCTTGACCGGATGTTGCTCTCACCTTGGCTGGTTGCCTTGCCTTCTTTCTTCCTCTCCTTGGTTGATTGCCTTGCCTTCTTTCCTTCTCTCTTTAGTCAGCTGTCTTGCCTTTTTTCCTTGGTGGCTGCTGCTCTCTTTTTGGCCGACTGCCTTGCTTGGTGGCTGCTTTCTCTTTGCCTTTCACCTCTCTTTTTCCTTAAGTTTGTTGCTCACCTTTTTTTGCCATTCACTTAATTTTTTGCAGCCCCTTTTCTACTTTTTGCAAGATACCTAAAGGTATTTATAGAGCCTTAGGATTAGGGCTATAGGATCATCAATGGTCATTATTAATTCCTACATGTTGCTCTACAATCAACAGCTAGATTTGAGTCTTAAAATTTAGGGTCAATGGTTAACATTGACTTCCTAAAATTTAGGGTCAACGGTCAACATTGACTTTTTAACGCTAAGGTTGACCAGTCATCACTGGTTTGTCTTAATGATCTCACTACATCTCAATGACATTCTTAACATCAAATCAACACATATAAGCATGTGAGATGGTGTTGATAACAAATCTAACACTAGCTATCAAAGATAGGCTCAACACAAAGCATTAATCAATTCAACTAAAAAGATGGTATTTAAGTCTCTAGAATTCTTTAAAGATGAGATCTTTGCCTCAAACCTTTTAAGGATGCTAATCAGAACTTTTTAAACAACAAACTTATTAAGCAGGTCCTTACTAAGAATCCTTATTTGGTTCACGATCTTAAGTAACTTGTTATTGTATTTATTGACAATTTTAGGTTCCTTTATCCTCAACAATTCAAAATCCCTCTTGAGGTTCACAGCTGCATGTTTTGGGTTTTCAAGCTACCTTCAAACTCCTCCTTCAACCTTTCCCAAGCATTTTTAGCTATTTCATAGGCAATAATCCTATTGAATATTTTTTTTGCCATAATTGAGTAAATATAGGTTAATACTTTGTATTGCTTTGAACTTTGCTTACTGTAGTTTTTGATTTATGCCATGGTTAGGTTAGGAGAAAGAGGTTTAGGCTAAGATCTTAGTTTAATGACCTCTTATAGATCAAAGACTCTTAAATAAGCCTTTATTATGACAGACCATTAAGTGTAATTATCTTTATTAAACTTTGAAGGTGGTAAGGGTGTAAAACTTAAAGATGCCATGACTATTTTTCCAAAAGAACCTCTCTTAGGTACCTTATCCTCTCAGAAACCCTTCTTACTCTCTTGTCTTACATTCTACCGATCCTTAAAGGATTGATTATTACTCTGATACAACTATTGGAATTTGATTTTTGGAGGCTTTTGGTTGCTCGGAGAGCACTAAAGGTATTAGGAATTTAGAAGCAAACTAGTTTTATGTCCAATTTTGTGTTGTGAGCCAATTTGTTACAAAACAGGTAAAAAATGTATATAATTACTAGCAATTATATGTGTAAAGATTAGGTTTAATAACAAAGTTTAGTTTTTTGGATTTGTAGTGAAAGATTTTAGTTACAAAAACTCAAAGGAAGTTAAGCTAAGTTTGGTTTAGTGCTAGAGAGATTTAGCAGTAATGAAAATTTTAGAGGAAAAGAGAAAACTAAAGGCTAATAATAATAAATAAAGTAGATGAAAAATTTGAATTATATGTACTTGATAAGTTAAACACCTCACATCAACCACTAATTCAACTCTATTCTTTGGGATTACACAATGACACAAAACTAATAGCCATTTTTCAAAATTTAAAATTTAAACTAATACCAGCAATCACTTTCTTCATTAAAAAGAAACTGTTAAGGCACCAACTTCAATAAAACTTGAAAGAAACAAACATGCTACTAGTAATAAATGTATTAGCTTCCCACGCAGACCAGTTTTTTGCCATATAATCCATTGATAAAAGATGCAATTTTGTGGCACCATAGTGAACTGTAATGACAACTTCACTGTTAAGCTTTGGTATATTTGTAGCTAATCTCTAAAAGAGGGAAAGTGGGGTATGCCACCAAAGAGCACAAGTGAGAAGGGATACTATATAAAATTTGGAAACTTGTTAACCAATTTTAACTCTCCTCTTTTCAGGTTACACAAGACTAAGTGATTAAGGAAGTTTTTGTTGGGACACCTAACTTCTTTGTTATTCAATCCACCAAAGCAATTAGAGACTAAGGTCAATGACTGTGTTTTGCTAATGATTATGGTTACTTTTTGACAATAAAGACTAAGGAGGAAGTTAAAATTGAGCCAAGATGTAGGTTGGTTAATATTTAAGTTATAAAATGTTAGAAGTAGTTAGAAGTTGTTATCCTTTGTTTTGTAAGAATTAAGAGCAGAGTGTGCTTCTTTAAGTTTGATTACGAGTTATTTTATCTTTAAGCAATGTAAACCATACTTGATGTAATCATTTAACTTGTCTTATTCTTGTAAAAGACTTTTGATATAATGAAGAAGAAAATTAATAAAAGTAAGATATTTTTACTGCAATTTCAACTCCCAACTCTCTCTTTCTCTCTCTCTCTCTCTCTTTCTCTTTCTTTTCCCATTACATCTCTTTCTTAATCTTAGACCATGTTATGGAAAATAAAGCCTATTTAATACCTTTTGATCTTTGAAAATATATGGAGAATAGAGATTAAGTTTAGGAACTTGCTACCAATCCTATTCTTGCATAAATTAGGCACCACAATGAGAAAATAAACAAGTTTTCCAAGACTTTTCACATGTAAGATCATATCCAATAAATCAAACAAGGAGATCTAAGATAAATTTAAGACAGAGTATCATTACAATGACAAGACATGACACATCTAGATCTTGAATCTTTAAAAAAAGGTTCAAGGTTTTAAAGATGAAAAAGACATAATCTATGAAAGAATTTTCAAATAAACTCACAAAAATTATAAATCAAATTATATTACTTAGAGAAGAGCTTAATGATTAAAGAGTTGTTGAAAAACTTATTATTTACCTATTTGAAAAATATGGGTTTAAAATTTCCTCATTAAAAGATTTAAAAGATTTGAGTGAGTTTAAATTTGTAAAATTTGTCAATATATTGCAAGCTCTGAAATTTAGGAGACAAATTAGACTAGAAGAAGTAGGAAAGGCTACACTTATGGCTAAAAGTAAAGAAAAAAACAAGCTTAAGGTCCAAGAGTGGTGCTTGACAAAAATGATAAAGAGAAAGAGATGGTGGAAAGAAAGTTATGTAAAGGAAGAAATTTGGATCTTGTAAATACTATAAGAAAAGTAGTCACCTTAAAAGGTATTATTGGTACAAACTAGATTTGCAATATAAGATATGTAAGAAGATAGGACACATAACCAAGATAGGAAAATACTAACAAAACTAGTAGCCTTCTCCTCATCAAGCTCAACTTACAAAAGATGACTAAGAAAATAAGCTATTGTTTGTTACAATATGTAATGCTATTGAACAATTTTTGGAACTTGGTTGATTAACAATGAATATAATCACTACATGATCAATGATATAAGCAAGTTCAAGGATCTTAATCCAATGTACCACTTTAGGGTCAAATTGGTAATGGAGAGTATATCTAAGTCAAAGGAAAAGGTGCAGCGTTAAATGCAACACTATCATGTATTAGGCATATCACTGATGTGCTTTATGTCCTAGATATTAAATAAAGTTTGTTGAGTGTAGATGAATTTCTTGTAAAGAACTATACCTTGCTTTTCAAAGATAAAACATAAAAAATCCTATATCTTAGGATTCATAAGTTGCCAATTGTCAAAATGAAAAATAAAAGCTTTGTTGTTGATTAAAATGAAGATAGAAATGTAGGATATGCAAAATTTACTAATGATAGTATTTTGTGGCAAAAAAGGCTAGTGTATTTCAATTATTTATCTTTAAAGTATATATAAATGATAAAAATCCAACACTTAACATGCTTGTTATGGATACAATCCCTTTTATTTCTAAAATTTGGCAAAAAGGAAAGCAAGCTGGATAAACATTTCAACTAAATCAAACTTAAAGAGCTTATAAAAACTTTAGCTCATTCACACTAATATGCGTGGACCAATGAGCTCTCTTTCACTAAATGAAAAGTAAATACTCTATTATCTTTATTGATAATTACATAAAGTATAATTAGATTTACTTTTTTAAAGTGTAAGTCAAAGATGCTAGTAGTGTTCTTTAGGTTTAAAACTTGGATTGAAAAATAAGTCGATTACAACTTTAAATCCATTATATCAAACAATGGTTCAAAGTATATAATTGACAAACTTAACAAGTTTTGTAGAGAATATGGAATCTACTACTAGCTAACTATTTCTTACATTCCTCAATAGAATGAAATGAGTGAAAGAAAGAATCCAACTTTAATGGAGATATATGCCTTTTGTTTGAGAAGAATATGCCTAAGATTTTTTAGGTTAAGGGCATAAACATATTTACCTACCTTCTTAATAAGCTTCCTATGAAGGCCATAAATGGAACATAAAGTGTGGTTTAAAGTTAAACCCTCATTGTGGCACATCAAAGTTTTGAATTTATATATTATACCTTTATTTTAAAAGTCAAACGAGAAAGTTTGATTAAAGGAAAGATACTAGTATCTTTTTTAAATACACTAATCAATCAAAAGTTTATAAGTTATATAACTTAAAGTCCAAGAAAAGGGTTATTAACAAAAGTGTAAAGTTCAATGAAGAAGCTACTTAGGACTTAAGTAAAAATTAGAAATGTGAAAAAGACATTTTCTTTAGTACCAATAATACCCTCTACCTTATAAAAATGGAGTTGCAACATACAATGTAGTAAAAACTTTGATGATGAATCAGTGAGAGGTACCAAATCTCTTAGATAATTTATGAGAGAGAAAAATATAGCAATATTGGAACTAATAAGTTTATTAAAAACTTCACAATCAATTACTAAGAATGAAGCAATGTCAAAAGAATTTACAAATATATAAAAAGATTAAATAGGAAAGCTTATTAGTAGGCCTAATTATGGAATAGTAATTGGTATAAAATAAGTCAATGGAATCAAGCTAAATGCATAAAGCTTAATCAATAAACATATGGTAAGACTATTGGTTAAGTGGTACACTTAACAATTTATAACTAACTATACATAAACATTAAGGAAAATATTTATGTGGATTAATTAGAGGGTTTTTATGTCAAAGGAGCAAAGGATAAAGTGTATTTTTAAAGAAAGCTCTAAATGATTTAAAGTAAGCATCTCGAGCTTGGTACGACAAGGTGGATGAACATTTAATCTAATCTAGGTTCACTAAAAGCTAGAATGAAGCCAAGTTGTATATCAAGTATAGGCGAATGACATATTGATTGTTTCCATATATGTTGATGATATACTAATTATAGGAAGCAACAAAGTATTAATAAATGATTTTAACCTTTAAAGGACAATAACTTTAGACATGATAAACTTAGGAGAGATGTCTTTTTCTTTTCTTGGGGGTGAAGGTTTTGCATACTGGATATGACATTTTTATCTAAATGAAATATGTCATTAAATTACTTAAGAGGTATAAAATGTCCATCTACAAACTAGTGTTAACTCCTCTAAATGTGGGTGAGAAACTTTGCAAGGAAAATGGAGCAAAAAAGGCTAATTGCTCATGTCATAAGGATTTAATAAGATGCTTGTTATATTTAACAACAACTAAACCAAATATAATGCATGCAACTAGGCTTTTATCAAAATTTATGCAAGCTCTTAATAAAATTCACCTTAAGGCAACAAAGAGGATTTTCAGATATGTTTGAGGAACAACTAACTTTGGTGTTTGGTTTAGGAGAAAGACTTAAAGCTATTTTGGTTCCTAAATAGTCATTAGACTAGCTGCTGTGATGATATGAGCAACATACTAGGCTTTCTCTTTGGGATTAAGTATATTCACTTAAAGCTTTAAGAAGAAGGAAGTTATTACATAATCCATTACAAAAGTAAAATATATTGTTATTGTTACTACAGTGAATCATGTCATATGGCTAAGGAAAATGCTAATAGGATGACTTAAGTAGAGAAATTCATCAATATGGTAAAAGTGACTAATGCTTAAAGAGAGATACAAAATAGAAAAATTTAGAAAAAGCCCCCTATTTTAAGGAGAGACAAGGACAACTAATGAATGGAGTGAAGAATAACTCCTTACAATCATCGAGGACAAATCACCAACCTTAACACTCCTAAGCACAATAATTACACTTTTCTTATAGGCTTACCTTCCCACATATTAATGGAAGTAAAGTGATAAGTGTTATTTAAATAACTTGCTAAAAGTAAATTAACTCTTAACACCTGTGATGAGATAAGATATTATGAGTTTTACTAAGACCATGGACACACAACGAAGCAATGTTGCAAGCATAATGATGAGATTAAGGCTAGACACCTTAAATAATACATTTATGAAGACATAGGTCATGATAACAAACATGTACCTGATGACAGACGGGTTATTTTTAAGCCAGCTATATGAGGTCGCCAATCCCTCCCAAGATACCTGAATCAAGAAGTAAGAGACTACCTTACTTAAGTCCTCGAGTTAATATAAGGAACTACCCATATTATCACCATTAGGCTATCGTAAAAGGGAGGCAACATTGTAACTAAGAATTCATATACTTGAAAAGTTCTTAACCTCTAAAGCAAACATCATAGAATGGGAAGGTTATCAATATTACCTTTATAGACAATAACCTCATAGGCATAAAATACCTCTATAACAACCCTTTAGTCATCTTAGCCATGATTAATCTTTTTAACATCAATTGTGTTTTAATAGACAATAAAAGCTTATTAGACGTCTTGTTTTCTGACTTATTTCTTAAAATGAGACTCAACGAAAAAACTTGCGACTAATAAGCCACCTTTTCAACAACTTTACAAGTAAATCTATCATCCCAAAAGTTATGGAGTTACTTGTCTCAATAAGATAGCCCTTACACATATCAATCATCGTCCTTAGGTTATAGTGGTAAAATTATCCTCTTTATTAAACACTTTAAACCTAAGTTCCCTATACATAAAGAAGTAGAAGTATGTGGAAAATAAAAAAAAGGTGTGATAATACTAAGTAGCATGGATCAAAAGCAAATGCAAAGTATTAGTAGTAGAAGTGGTGAGCCTCAACACTATCCTAGAAGACATAGATGAGTGAGAAATTCTTACCAATAGACTAACCTGTGTCCCCTCTAACTCACATAAACCCTTAAAGATAGTACAAATTAGAGAAAGTTTAGAAGGGGACTTAAAAGATAATATCACTCATTTTGTTATAATTGCAACCAGAAGTATTTACCTAAGTATTGAAAAGTATGCTTGATATTGACCTAAAGATAGCCTATATTGCTTGAGCATTGATATGAAGTGCCTCCCTAGTTAGGTAAAAAAAGTGGAACATGGGTTCTAAGTGATAAGCAACGATTAAAGAAGAGCTAAATAAGCTCCTTAGGGCAAAGTTCATTTAAGATGTCACTTAACTAGATTAGTTAGCAAATGTGGTTATGGTCAAGAAAACAAAATGAAAATTGGTACATATATATGGACTTGACCAACCTCATTGAGGCATAATGGATGGTACATTAGGCTATGAGCTTTACATTTTCATGCTCTAGACATTCTAGCTATGACTATATGTATATACATGAGGATGACAAAAACAAAATGCATTTTAAAATAAAGCGAGGGTTATGCTTGAAGTTCCCGACTTCTCCCTAGGATCTACTAGTTTGTGATATTGAGAGGGGGGGTGAATCAGTATCACCACAATTCACAATTCGCAGGTAAGTGAACAACTTCAACCTCTTCTTAAAAGTGAACTCTTTCTCAGACTCGACTAAGGTAGATCTATTGTTACCTATTAATCACAATAGTCCCTAAAGTCACCTTTCAGACACCTTGCCTAATAGACAATACGGATGTTCTTGTTTATGTCTTCGTTAGGTTATGGGTTGGCTAATACTTTAACTTCATTAACAACTCAATTCAAAGCATAGAATGTAAAGCAAATTAAGGACATACGAGATTTACGTGGTTTCGTCAACGTGACGTACATCCACGGTGGTAGGGACTCTCCCTCTACCGAGACTATCCACTATACTTGTGAATAAAGGTTACAATGGATGTCTTTAATTCTCTGCTCTTTTCACTATTGCAATTACTAAGTAAGTACAATACAAAGAGTGTCACTTACTGTGTCTACCCTTCTTCTAGCTTGTCTTGCCTCTGTTAAATTGAAAGACTGCTCCATTGCCGCTTAGAAGTTCACCGCAACGCTTTCTAACCTCTCTTGAAGAAGTCTGGAAATACGTTGAGTTCTTTCAATGTTTCGTCGAATTCCTTCTCTACGTTGTTTCACATAATTCCTGCTTTCACCGTTTCATTGTCTCCTCGTCTTCTTGTCTCATGGCTTTACTGTTTTACGGCTCACCTGTCTATTTCTCTCTCTTGCTGTCCAGTCAGATTTCTCTCTCTTCTCGCCGGATTTCTCTCTCTTCCCACCAGATTTCTCTCTCTTTACCAGATTTCTCTCTCTTCGTTCGTCTTCGATTCTACCGGTGGTTTCTCTTTCTTCGTTTAGTCGGATCTCTCTCACTGTCTAGCCGGATCTATCTCATCGTCCAGTTGGATTTGATTTTGGCCGTATCGACTCCTCTGTTCCGACCGTCTCCTCTTTCTCTCTCTCGACGGTAGTTCTTTGTTGCAATCGGTATCTCTCTCTTCTATGGCCGTCTGGTTTCATCTTCCACCGGTCTGCTTCGATTTGGCCGTTGGGTTTCTCTCTCTTCTCAATCTGGTCGTATAGGTCTTTGTCGTCCACCCACCTTTGGCCGTCCAGCCGTGTCGGGTTTCTCACTCCGATGGACTGGTTTTTCACTCTCTTGTCACCTTCCTTAGTCGCCTTTCGGCCCTCTTACATTCAACGTTCAACCCCTCTTCGGCCGCCTCTTTCTCTCTCAACATATTTGCCTTTTTGCTCGATTTTTCAACCATCGATGGCTGTGTTTTCTTCTCCTTCCCGTCGACGGCTGCTAAATTGTTTCGGCCATCCACCTTTGTTCTTCATTCAGCCCAGCCATCGACTGTCTCTCTCCATCCCGTTGACAGCTACCGTTTTCTCTCTCTTTTCCAAGTGTTTAACAGTTTCTCTCTTTAGGTTTTGCCCTGTCGGATACACTATTCAATTTCAGACGACACTGTTCAATTTCCGACAATACTGTTCAATTCCGACGAAATTGTTCACTACGACTACTCTTTTCTTTTGCAGGTGGTGTTCTTCTATGTAAAGTTTGATGTTCTCTTTGGTTGGTCAGTTGTCTAGGTTTTGTTGAATGCTCAATATTGTCGACTCCTTGTTTTTTGTCTTCTAAGACCATTATATACTCTACTCCATGAAACCCTAATAGGGCTTACGCGGTGAATTTACTTTCTTGCCCTTCCGTGTGGTTTTACCTTTTTGCTCTTCCATGTGGCTTCAATTTACTTGCACACATAAACCTAGTTGACAACAATTACAACCCATACAAGGCTGTGGAAACAACAATGCTACTACAAGGTAATGCTTTTTAGACTTAAGAACATAGGTTTTACATATCAGCAATTGGGAAAAAAGATGTTATAGAACTAGATAAGTCAAAATATGGAGTTGTGTGTTAATGACATGCTCATCAAAAGCAAGACCACAAAAAACCATATTGTTAACTAAAAGGAGACATTTAAAACTCTTAATTACTATTATATAAAGCTTAAACCCATGATGGGCACTTTTGGAGTATGATCCAATAAGTTTTTGGAGCTTTTGGTCTTAAATAAGGGAATTAAGGCAAACCTAAAGAAGATCTAAGCCATTAGACATCTCCCTTCCATAGGACCACTAAAGGTGAAGTTCCCGACTTCTCCCTAAGATCTACTGAGTTTTTCCGTCGATCTTCCACTCTATTTTGCCGTTGACCCGTTTCTCTCTCTTGTCGTGTCGTGGTTTCTCTCTCACCGTCCAGTCGTGTCAACCCGTTTGTCTCACGCCGTCGCATATCTGCTGTTTGCTGTTCCGGTGGTGTCTCACTCTTCGTCTGTCTCTCTCTCTCTCTCGATTCTGTCGACCTTTCCCCTTTTCCAACGACAACTTTTTCAACAGCTGCTCTGTTTTGGCGTCAAACCCCTGTTTTGCCGTTCTCTTGCCGTCGGTGTTCTCTCTCTCTTCATCCGCCAGTCTACTCTGATTTGCTCAATTTGCTGACCTCTCCTATTTTTTACAGTCGACCTCTCCTCTTCTCCCTTTTTTTTCTCCTTCGTTCGACGGCTACTTCGTTTTCTCTCTCTTCCCGTCGACAGCTTCTTTTCTCTCTCTTCCAAGTGTTTTCTCTCTCTTTGTTTGATGGCTTCACTGTGTGGATACTGTTCACTTGACGGCTACACTGTTCTTTTGTAGGTGGTGTTTTTTTTTGTGTAGGGTTTGGTGTTTTGTCGTGTATTCAATTGTGTTGGCCTTTCCCTAATTTTGTCTTCCAAGGTCTTCATATACTTTCTTGCACACTTAAACCTAGTTGACAACAATTACAACCTATACAAGGCTGTGGGAACAACAATCTCCCCTTTTGTAATTGTTGGCAACATTCATAACAAAAGCCATTATGCAGCAGCTTCAACTCCCCTTAAATATGCACTCCCCCTTTCTTAACAGCTCCCCTTGCATTGTTGCTTCTCTCCCCCTTTGCCAACCAATTACAAATCTGAAAAACTCGCAAAGTAGAGATGAGGATTCACCTGAACTTTAGGCTTGAGGAGCATTTGCACAGATAGACTCAATCTGTGCTTTTTAAACAGCTATGTGGACAGAGATTTAGTTAGATCTTGTGTAGCCTCTTCAACAGATTTAGGTTTAACTTGTGAGAGTAAAGCAGTAGCTCCCACAATTCTTCTTCTTGTTGTAACTCTTGCTGATGGGTCACTTATGATCTAATCTCCTTAATGAGCACTGGTCCATGTTTTCTTTAGCTTTCTTTCTTGCACAGTCTTAGTTGCAAGTGGATTTCTTTCTTCATCTTTAGACTCACTCTTCTCCGAGTCTGAATTTACTTCTTGTTCCTTTTCTTCAAGTTGGTTTAATTCTTCATCTACATTGAAGTCATTTTCTTCATTATCCTTAGCTTCTCCATACTGCATTGTTTTCCAGTTCTCATCTATTCTCACATCATTGGAAGTGATCACTTTTCCCAGCTTATGCAGGAAAACTTTGTAACCTTTTGTCTTTTCTGAGTATCCCACAAAAATGCCTTCATCAGACCTAGCGTTGAATTTTCCCAAGTTTTGCTCCTTATTCTTCACAAAACATGGGCTACCAAATATTTTGAAATACTTGGTTGTTGTCTTCTTCCCACTCCATAGCTTATATGGAGTCTTATCAGTATTGGGCCTTAGTAAAACTCTGTTCAGTAGATGTACAGCTGTAAATGTTGCTTCTGTCCAAAATCTTGTGTGAAGCTTAGATTCCAGCAGTAGAGTTCTCGCCGTTTCGACCACAACTCTATTTTTTTTCTCTACCACCCCATTCTGTTGAGGTGTTCTTACTGCTGCCAATTGGTGATGAATTCCATGCTTCTTAAAAGCTTTATTTGTAAATTTAGTGCCTTGATCTAACCTTAATATTTTGATTTTCCTTCCACTTTCATTTTCAATCAATCTTCTGTATCTCTTGAAGTAATTCAAAACTTCTGACTTGTGTTTGAGGTGCATGAGCAGGTCCTTCTCGAATAATCATCAACAAACAAAATGAAGTACCTCTCACCTTTCAACCCTTTTGTCCTCATCGGTCCACACAAATCAGTATGCATAATGTCAAGCACTGCTTCAGAACTAAACTCTTTGGTCTTGTACTGCTTTTTGACATGTTTTCCTTTAAAGCATGCTGAGCAAACATACTCTCTCTCTCTCGATTCTGTTGACCTTTCCCCTTTTCTAACGATGGCTTTTTCAACGGCTGCTCTACTGTTTTGGCGTCAAACCCCTATTTTGCCATTTTCTTGTCGTCAGTGTTCTCTCTCTCTCTCTTCGTCTGCTGGTCCATTTCGATTTGCTCAATTTGCCAACCTCTCGTATTTTTGACAGCTGACCTCTCCTCTTCTCCCTTTTTTTTATCCTTCGTCCGACGGCTACTTCGTTTTCTCTCTCTTCCTGTCGACGGCTTCTTTTCTCTCTCTTCCAAGTGTTTCTCTCTCTTCGTTCGACGACTTCACTGTGTGGATACTGTTCACTCAACGGCTACACTATTCTTTTGTAAGTGGTGTTTTCTGTGTAGGGTTTGGTGTTTTACCGTGTATTCAATTGTGTTGGCCTTTCCCTAATTTTGTCTTCCAAGGTCTTTATATATTTTCTTACACGCTTAAACCTAGTTGATAACAATTACAACCTATACAAAACTGTGGGAACAACAAAAGGTGTATAAGTTCTCATCAAAATGTTGGCCATCTAAGTTAGTTTATCTTATGTTCTATCAACAAACAACTTTTTTCTTCCAAGTTTTGAAAAAATTATCAAAGTTCTAGTAGATAGATGATTGCAAGTGGAATTTCTATGTTAGAAATTATAAAGGTATTTATTGAATAAATACATAACATTAATAATGATTTAAAATTTTGATTCTTAAGAGTAAATCAATTACTTGTTAAATATAATTACAATTTAGTCTATGAGACAAAATAATTACTAGCGTAATATTCAATCCTTCTTTTCTTTTAAGTCTATTAATGGGTTATTGTAAATTACTAATGTTTAAGTGTCTGACTTTAAAAGTAATCAATACAGATAAAGATAAAACAACTCTTATAATTTAAAAACTTTTTTCAGGAAGAGAGGAAAAATAAGGCCAGTAACCCTAATATGCCAGGCATGTAATATGTAATTATTTTATGAGTATTATAAAGATTTTAGTTCTAAAATCCTTTTTACGTCATTTGTGCCAATTTTTAGTAAATTACACATTAGCCTTTATATTTTTAGATGTCATATATTTAACCCTATAAGTTTTTCAAACTTTTTAATCAAGTTAACTTAATTTTTATTTTATATTTTCTTATTTGTTCTTATGTGTGTAACCTATGAGGACTTACATATTAACAATGAATATGAATTATAATCTTAGAAGATTAGATAAATTAAACTTTAATTTATCATTAATTCTTTAATTAATTAAATCTTATTCATATATCAAGAATGATATCTAACTACGTATCATAATCACCTAAATGTTAGGACTATCAAATTGATTTAACTAATCCCTTCGATGTATAGTCTCTCAATGTAATTTAATTCTTTTATCATACTAATGTTTCAATTAGACATTAAGTATATAACTAGTATCTACTCTATATTGTCTAATTCTATTATTTCCCAAATATTCATATGACCATTAATTTTATGTGTAAGATCATAACTCTTTATGAACAATTATTTTATATTACACAAAGATTTCTTGAATCAATACTTATTGGGAATAAATGGAACATTCATTCATGATTAATTTATGGTGACAAATCCTTTTTGATCACTTAACTTTCTCTCTATAATTCATGATATATCCAACTTTACCCCTAAAAGCAATCCTTGACTAGGACAACCTAAAGATAAGATCAAAGCATACCAATTCCTATATGAGATGCCTTGGTGATCTTAAGTCTACGTATCACTTATGTAATCGTCACATGATAAATTACTTAGACACAAAAGTAGTGTTTCATATGGGAATTCTTTTAGCAAGTCAATTTAGTGAACTTGTTCAACTAACAAGCATCCATTTGTTTGTTTAAGTTCTATATATTTCAATTTATAAAATTAACTTCTTTTTTTATAAGGAAAAAAAAAACCACAATATATATCAGTCTCATAACTTCAATAATGTCTAATCTTGATGGCACATCAACTAGAAATGTTTAGTAGGAATCTACTTTTAGCAACCAGACAAATTCGTCTACTCAGCACTAGCTCAGTATTAGCTATATTTTTTACTTTCTAATTGTAATCGTACTTTAGTTTACCAATAATGGCAAATTAGGTCTTTGTATAGGCATGCCCTCCAGTATAAATAAGAAGAGAAATCAATCATTGAGAGTATGAAATTAAGCATGAAATCAAACATTGAATAATAGGACAAAGAAACAGCAAGAACTAGAATTGACTTAGGAATAGGACCTAAAATTTATTTTACATTTAATTATCTAAAGGATAGATGCACCAAAGTAGAATTAGATGACCAGCTTAAAAGACAATCTTATGCTTTTTGTAAATTAGTTATTTTTGCACCTCAGTACTATGGTAGAAGAAACTATCCAAAGAGACGTAGAAAATACCTTACTATAGCTAGGAATCCTAAAAGAACTAGTAGAGATGACCCTAGAAACATTAGACATGTTAGACAAAATAACCCAAAATCTAAAAAGCTAGCCAAAAGACAATGTAGATGTTTTATTTGTGGTGACAAAAATCACTTTGCAAATATATGTCCACAAAAGTCTAAGCATCCAGATAGGAGTATGTTAGTACAAGAATTAGAAGAAAAAATTTTTGGTGCCAGTGATAGTGAAGGTAACATTTATAGTATAGTATCTGAACTAAAAATCGAACTAGAAATAAAATTCATTTACATAAATACCAAAACAGCTAGTTGTAATCATGATTGGATATTAGGATTAGGATCACTTAGTACAGCTTGTTTTAACTGTAGGTATTATCTAGATATGAGTAAAAGATACTAGTGCAATAATTGTGGTTTAGAAGCATCTTTTATTTTCATTAGGAAACTTTATAACATAGATACACCAGTTAGAGAAAAGTCCACCAAACCACAAAAATATATATAGAATTCATAGTAGAACGAGTAGAAATACACAACTTAGAAATAGAAAAACTTAAAACACAAGTAAGAAACTTAGAAGAATAAATAGGAGTCTTAATAGAAAAACCTCCAGAAAGTAGTTACATGGCAGAATGTCTTAACTGTAGAATGTAGAATTTGGTTTAACCAAACCCATTTCATAGAACTTATAACCTTAATAGATACAGGAAGTACAAAATCTATAAATAGCGAAAAATTGGTTCCACAGTAGTTTAGAAAGAAATTTAGTTATCCTATAATTAGTCAATCATTCAATGGTAGAATATTAGAATTAATAGAAGCAGTTTACAATGCCACCATTCAATTTAAGGATTTTAGTAAAAAATTTAGTGTTAAGTATGCACTTTCACAGGTTAATGTTATACTAGCTAGAGCAACTATTTGTCATTTTCTTTTAGGTTTAAATTTCATAACCAGTCTTTCAGGTAGTATGACTCTTAGTAGAAACTGCATAACCATTAATAAAAACACATTTACTTTTCCAACTAACACATACATCCAAATGTCAAAGTTGGCATGGAAGCGTGGTGATACTTGCCCCCTTTTAGAATTTTTAGATGAAAAAATCCAAGGAAAACCAGAAAAAGAGTTAGTTAAATTAGCCTTAAAGAAAGTCTATAGACAAATAGAGAGAGGTTCGTAAATTAAGTCAGATAATAGATACAAGCAATGGATTAGTCATATATAAAAATTAGGATTTATAGGAGAAGACATTTCCAAAAATTAGGTTAAAACCACAGTTAGTTTAAAAATCAAAAACCCAGACATAGTAATTAACACTCAAAATCTAGAATACCTATTAGGAGAACAATTAGAATTCAAAAAACAAATTAAGTCAGCAATAATCCGAATCAAGCCTTTAGAACTTCCATTAGAATCAGATTACATGATCATAGAAGTAGATAGTTCTAAAACAGGATGAGGAGTCATCTTATTAGTTAAACCCACTCAATTTTCCCCAAAATTAGAAGAAAAAATTGCCCAGTATACTTCAGGAAACTTTCCTGAACAAAATACTTGGTCTAGTTTAGATTTTGAAATTTAAGGTATAATCTTTGCATTAGATATGTTTAGATTATTTTTGCATAAACCATTTACTATCAGAATAGATTGTGATGCAATAGTTAGATTTATTTCTAATGAGCATAGTAGAAAGCATAATAGTCGTAGATGGTTGCATTTCAAGAACATTTTAAAAGGAAATAATTTTCATATTAAATTTGAACATATTAAAGGATCAAATAACAAAATTACAAATATGCTTAGTAGATTGATCAATAATATCAAATAGCACACAATGTACTATTAGCTTGTTGCATGCTATATTAAAGATAGCAAACTAGTTTATATAGTTAAAGTTCCTGACTTCTCCCTAGAATCTACTAGTTCATGATACTGAGAGGAGGGGTGCATCAGTATTACCATAAATCGCAATTCGTAGGTAAGTGAACAACTTCAACCTCTTATTAAAAGCGAACTCTTTCTCAGACTCGACTAAGGTAGATCTATTGCTACCTACTAATCACAATAGTCCCCAAAGTCACCTTTCAGACACCTTGCTTAATAGACAATTCAGATGTTATTGTTTAGGTCTACATTAGGTTATGGGTTGACTGATACTTTAATTGTTTTCACAACTCAATTCAAAGCACAGAACGTAAAGCAAATTAAGGACACACGAGATTTACATGGTTCCGTCAACATGACGTACATCCATGGTGGTAGGGACTCTCCCTTACCGAGACTATCCACTATACTTGAGAATTCCAGTAACAATGGATGTTTTAATCCTCTGCTCCTTTCACTATTGCAATTACTAAGCAAGTACAATACAAAGAGTGTCACTTATTGTGTATACCCTTCTTCTAACTTGTCTTGCCTCTATTGAATTGAAAGGCTACTCCACTGCCGCTTAAAAGTTCACCGCAACACTCTTTAACCACTCTTGAAGAAATTTGGAAATACGTTGAGTTCTTTCAATGCTTCGTCGAATTTCTTTTCTACGTTGTCTCACACAACTCCTGCTTTCACCGTATCACAGTCTCACCCATCTCCTTACCCCATGATCTCACTGTCTCACGGCTCGCCTGCCCGTTTCTCTCTCTCTTGCTGTCTAGCTGGATTTCTCTCTCTTACCGTCCAGCTCCTTTTCTCTTTCAGACCTTTGTTCTCCGTCCAGCCCCCAAATCTGATTTTTGGTCGTCCTGGTTTTCCATCGATCGTTTTGGATTTTCTTTCTTTTCTGCCGGTCTCGTGTCTGGTTTTTCTCCTTCGCACTATCCAGCTGGATTTCTCTCACTGTCCAGCCAGATTTCTCTCACCGTCTAGCCCTATTCTGCTGTCGACCCCTCTTTTTACCATCAACTGTTCACTCTTCTTTGGGCGTGTTTAGGCGTGTCGGTGGTGTGCCGTTTCAGATTTTTCTTTCTCTTCCAACGACTCTTCGTTCTGGTGGTGGCTCTTCGTTTTCTCTCTCTTCCTGTCGACCCTTCTTTGGTCGTTCCCGGTTTTTCTCTGTTTTTTCGTGGCCGTCTTCGATTTTCTTTATATTACTGCTGACCACCTCTTTGTGTTTATGCCGTATAGGGTTTGGTGCTGGCCAATCACTTTAGTTTTGCCGAATGTTCAATTGCCGACCAACCTTCTTCCGACGACAACTTTTCTCTCTCTTCCAAGTGTTTTCTCTCTCTTCGTTCGACGACTGCTCCTCTTCTCCCTTTTTTTCTTCGTTCATCGGCTACTTCGTTTTCTTTCTCTTCCCATCGACGACTTCTTTTCTCTCTCTTCTAAGTGTTTTCTCTCTTTTCGTCCGACGGCTTCACTGTGCGGCTACTGTTCACTTGATGGCTACTTCTTATCTATTTTTCCGTCCCTTATTCTGTCGTTCGCTTGCCGTTAGTGTGCTTTGGCCGTATATTGTGTTTTTTTGTTTTCTCTATTTGGTCATCTACACACTTTTATGTTTTGCCGTGTATTCAATTGTATTGGCCTTACTCTAATTTTGTCTTCCAAGGTCTTTATATACTCTCTTCCATGAAATCCTAATAGGGTTTACGCAGCGGATTTACGTTCTTGCCCCTTTAGGGCTTATGTGGTGAATTTACGTTCTTGCCTTTCCATGTGAATTTACCTTTTTGCCCTTCCATGTGGCTTTACTTTCTTGCACACTTAAACCTAGTTGACAACAATTATAACCCATACAAGGCTGTGGGAACAACAATCTCCCCCTTTGGAATTGTCGGCAACACTCATAACAAAAGCCATTATGCAGCAATTTCAACTCCCCCTAAATATGCACTCCCTCTTTCTTAACAACTCTCCCTGCACTGTTGCTTATCTCCCCTTTTGCCAACCAATTACAAATATGAAAAACTCGTAAAGTGGAGATGAAGGATTCACCTGAACTTCAGGCTTGAGGAGGCATTCGCACAGGCAGACTCATTCTGTGCTTTTTAAACAGCTCTGTGGACAGAGATTTAGTTAGATCTTGTGTAGCCTCTTCAATAGATTTAGGTTCAACTTGTGAGAGTAAAGTAGTAACTCCCACAATTCTTCTTCTTGTTGTAACTCCTGCTGATGGGTCGCCTATGATTTGATTTTCTTGATGAGCATTGGTCCACGTTTTATTTGGCTTTCTTTCTTGCACCGTCTTAGTTGCAAGAGGATCTCTTTCTTCATCTTCAGACTCATCTTCTCCGAGTCTGAACTTACTTCTTTTTCCTTTTCTTCAGGTTGGTCTGATTCTTCATCTACATTGAAGTCATCTTCTTCATTATCCTCAGCTTCTCCATTCTGCATTGTTTTCTAGTTCTCATCTATTCTTATATCACTGGACGTGATAACTTTTCCCAGCTTATGCAGGAAAACTCTATAACCTTTTGTCTTTGATGAATATCCCACAAAGATGCCTTCATCAGACCTAGCATTAAATTTTCCCAAGTTTTGCTCCTTGTTCTTCACAAAACATGGGCTGCCAAACATTCTGAGATACTTGGGTGTTGTCTTCTTCCCACTCCATAGCTCATATGGAGTCTTATTAGTATTGGGCCTTAGTAAAACTCTGTTCAGTAGATGTACGATTGTAAATGTTGCTTTTGTCCAAAATCTTGTGTGAAGTTTGGATTCCAGCAGTAGAGTTATTGCCATTTCAACCACATCTCTATTTTTCCTCTCTACCACCCCGTTCTATTGAGGTGTTTTTGCTGCTGCCATCTGATGGTGAATACCATGCTTCTTAAGGTAATCTTCAAAAGCTTCATTTGTAAATTCAGTGCCTTGATCTGACCTTAATACTTTGATCTTCCTTCCACTCTCATTTTCAGCCAATCTTCTGTATCTCTTGAAGCAATTCAAAACTTCTGACTTATGTTTGAGGTGCATGAGGCAGGTCCTTCTCGAATAATCATCAATAAACAAAATGAAGTATCTCTCACCTTTAGCATACTCAGCATCTATCAATGCTAAAATGATGATGTTTGAGGCCTTCCCATTTATCTCAAACTGCCTTAATTCCTCTGGGGTTGGATCTTTACCTTCTTCTGGTGCCACAAAACCTTCCTGTACAGATTTCACCACGTTCATGCCCATGGTTGCAAATACCACATGCATTCTCACTCTCTATATATGATAGTTGGTTCCGTCGAAGATTGGAACCTTCTTGCTGTAAATAGTGCTGGTGCTGGTACCAGCATCCATTTCTCAGTATCCTAAACAAGTTAAAACTTTTGAAATCCTTCAAACCAGTACACCAAGCTGTTAAGCTTCAAACTAGTGAACTAGGCTCTGATACCAATTGAAGTTCCTAACTTCACCCTAGGATCTACTAGTCTGTGATACTGAGAGGGGAGTGAATTAGTATCACACCCCTTAAAAACACTAATAACTTAAGCCAAAGTATTCTACTTCTTTAATACTTTCGCTCTCGTTAATATGCAGGTATATGAACAACTTCAACCTCTTCTTAAAAGCGAACTCTTTCTTAGATTCGACTAAGGTAGATCTATTGTTACCTACTAATCACAATAGTCCCCAAAGTCACCTTTCAGACACCTTGCCTATTAGACAGATCGGATGTTCTTGATTAGGTCTTCTTTAGGTTATGGGTTCGATGATACTTTAGTTGCGTTCACAACTCAATTCAAAACACAGAATGTAAATTAAAGTAAGGACACAAGAGATTTACGTGGTTCCGTCAATGTGACATACATCCACGGTGGTAGGGATTCTTCCTCTAGCGAGACAATCCACTATACTTGAGAATACTGGTGTGGTACTCCCGATGTTTACAATGTAGTTACAATGGATGTCTTAATCCCTTGTTCCTTTCACTATTGCAAATACAAAGCAAGTATAATACGAAGAGTGTTACTTATTGTATTTACCTTTCTTCTAACTTGTCTTGCCTCTGTTGAATTGAATAGGCTGCTTCACTACTGCTTAGAAGTCCACCACAACACTCTCTAACATCTCTTGAAGAAATCTAGAAATACGTTAAGTTCTTTCCAATGTTTCACCGAATTCCTTCTCTAAGTTGTTTCACACAACTCCTGCTTTCTCCGTCTCACGGCTTCACCCGTCTCCTGATCTCACGGCTTGCCTCACATTTTTGGTTTGGCGTTTCACGTCTAACACACGTTTCTAGTTTGCCCACTTCGCTGGTCTCACGCCTCACACACGTTTCGGGTCTCAAGCCGTCGCACGTTCTGGTCTCACGCCGTCTAACCGGATCTCTCTCACCGTCTAACCGGATCTCTCTCACCGTCCAGCCAGATTTCTCTCACCATCCAGCCAGATCTCTCTCACCGTCCAGTCGTTCACTCTTTTCCTGTGTCGTCCACTCTCCTTTGGCCGTTCACCTCTTTGCTGTCCACCCCGATTTTGGTCGTTCACTTCTTTGCCATCCACCCCTTCTAGCCGTATCGGGTTTTTCTTTTTTCTGCTGGTGTTCTGTTTTTTTGTACTCACTTAGTTAGCCAAATCGAGTTTTCTTTCTCTCTACCGGTGGTTTCTGTTTTTTCCCATCCACCCCTTTCTTTTTCCGTCCGCCCTTCGTTCTGCCGTTCAACCCCGTTTCTGATTTTGGCTGTCACGGATTTTCTCCCTTTTTTGCCGATGGTGTGTCGTTCCTCACAGGTTTCTCTCTCTTGTTGTCACACGATTTTCTCTTTGTCGTGTCGTCTCCTCGTCGACCGCTGGTGTGCCAGTGGTCTGTTGTCATGCACGAGTTTCTCTCTCTTTTCTGCCGTCACATAGTTTTGGCCGTCTCGGATTTTCTCCCTTTTCTGTTGGTGGTCTCTATTCTTTGGCCGTCTCTTCTTCTATATTTTTGCTGACAGGTCTGTTCTTTTTTTTTTTCATCCACCACACTCTTTTTTTTGGCCGTATCATTTTCTCTCTAGGGTTGCCGTGTGATTTTACTTCCTTGCCCCTTCATGTAGCTTCAAATTACTCTCTTGCCATGTAACTTCAAATTACTCTCTTGCCCCTCCATGTAGCTTTACTTTCTTGCCCCTCCATATGGCTTCAAATTACTTGCACACTTAAATCTAGTTGACAACAATTACAACCCATACAAGGCTGTGGGAACAACAAGGTAGTTTTTTTTAAATGATTGCCATATTCCTAAAGCTATGACTCCTAAAGTGGTTTTGAAAAAACTAAACATATCTGCTCTCTATGGTCTTTTTCATACTATAATCTACAAGCATTTTGTTCCCAAATATTTAATTCTAAATCCCACATTAAGCTTTTTGTTTCTAGCATAAGGAGATATCCTAACTTGACTTGATCTATAGGTTGCCTACTGCCATAACTTCTAAATGTTCTTGCTGGTTTATCTTGGTAAGTTACACTAGGCTTTTTCCATTCTGGTCTTTCTAAAGGTTCTTTTATATTTCTAGCTGGTACCTTGAAATAATCGAGGTCAAAATGGCCTTATTTTCCGCTGGTTTCTCCCATATTGGTATCTACCATAAATACTAGTTCTACGAGCTTTTTTTTTTTTTTTGGTCTAAAAAAGTCTGTAAAAGGTATTTTTCCTACTACTATGCTATCTACAAGATTTTCTTAATTTTCCATACAATGGTCTTACCAAATTAGAGAGATTAGGAATGAAATTTCTAGTGTAATTAACTAATCCTAAAAATGCTTGTAACTGTTTCTTTTCTTCTAACTTTTTAGGAAATTCTAAAGTTTTCTGACTAATGTGAGGTTGAAGTTCTATTTGTCCTTGACCTATAATTACTCCTAAAAATGAGATTTTTCTTTTGACTAATTCCATCTTCTTTTTAGATAGAACTATTCTTACCTCTTCTACTACTTTAAAAATCTGATTTAAATACTGACAATGTTTTTTAGGATTTTTGGAAGCTATTAAGATGTCATCTATATAAACTAAACAAAAATCAAATTTCTTAAAAATGCTATCCATAAATCATTAAAAGATTGCTGGTGTGTTTTTATGACTAAATGAAAGAACATTCCACTCGAAATATCTTTCATTACAAGTGAATGTTGTCCAGGGGTTAGCTGATTTTTCTAACTTAAGCTGATTGTATCCTAATTTGAGGTCAAATTTACTAAATATTTTTCTATCCTAGATAAGATTAAGTAGGCTAGCTTTATCTGGTATATTGTAAGCATCATCCTCAATGTTATCATTGAGGTGCATATAGTTGTAAACTATCCTAACTTTCCCTTTTTTTTCTTCACTGTGATTTCTAACTATAAAGGCTGCTGATCCATGAGGTGATTTTCTCCTTCTAATTGTTCCTAATTTTAACATTTCCTTAATTTATTTTTTGAATTCTAATTGTTCTCTTGACGGGTATTCTAGATTCTAAATCCTAATTATTATGTATGGGTTTTTGATTTTTAAACTAACTGTGATTTTAACCTGATTTTTGGAAATGTCTTCTCCTATAAATCCTAATTTTTTTAGACGACTAATCCATTGCTCGTATCTATTATCTAACTTAATTTTTGGACCCTTCTTTATTTGTCCATAGACTTTCTTTAAGGCTAATTTAACTAACCTTTTTTTAGTTTTCTTTGGATTTTTTCATCTAAAAATTTGGGTTGTTTTTCTTCCTAAACAAAACTAAATCCTGATTCTATATTTTTTAGGAATGTATCTATAATCTGGTTTTCTTTATTTGTAAAATCTAAATTGTTGTTGAATTAATTTATGATTTCTAATTTTTTTAAAGAAAATTCTTTTGGTTCTGTTTCTACTACTTTTCTAAAACCATGCACCTAAAATAGGAAAAGCTTTCCCATTATACGTAGTAGTCAAGGGTGTTACCCCTAGCATCTATAATAATTAGGCCTTAGTAGTTCCTCAAATCAAAGCTCATGAAAAACCTATTTGGAAAGGTTTCCTTAATTTCTTTTAAGCCTTAGAATTTGCAAGAAATTCTAAAGCTTTCTGACTAATGTAAGGTTAAAGTTCTATTTATCCTTGACCTATAATTACTCTTAAGAATGAGATTTTTCTTTTGAATAATTCCATATTCTTTTTGAATAGAACTATTCTTCTACTGTATTGAAAATCTGATTTAAATGCTCACTATGTTCTCTAAGATTTTTGGAAGATACTAAGATGTCAGCTATGTAAATTAAACAAAAATCAAATTTCTTAAAAATACTATCTATAAATCTCTGAAAGACTGTTGGTACATTTTTAAGACTAAAAGAAAGAACATTCCACTCGAAATGTCCTTTACAACAAGTGAATGCTATCCAAGGTTTAGCTAATTTTTCTAACTTAAGCTAATTGTATCTTGTTTTGATGTCAAATTTACTAGATATTTTTCTATCCTAAATAAGATTAAGTAGGCTACCTTTATTTGATATATTATAAGTGTCATCCTCAATGTTATCATTAAGGCGCTTATAGTTGTAAACTATCCTAACTTTCCCTCATTTTTCTTCACTGTGATTTCTAACTATAAAGGTTGTTGATTTATAAGGTGATTTGTTCCTTCTAATTATTCCTAATTCTAACATTTTCTTAATTTATTTTTTGAATTCTAATTGTTCTTCTAGCGGGTATTCTAGATTTTGAGTCTTAATTACTATGTATGGAATTTTTATTTTTAAACTAACTGTGGTTTTAACCTGATTTTTGGAAATGTCTTCTCTTATAAATCCTAATTTTTCTATACGACTAATTCATTGCTTGTATCTATTATCTGACTTAATTTCTAGACCTTTTTCTATTTGTCTATAGACTTCCTTTAAGGCTAATTTAATTAATTCTTTTTCTGGTTTTTCTTGGACTTTTCATCTAAAAATTTTAAAGGGGGGCAGGTCTCACTACGCTTCTTTGCCAACTCTTAAAAACACACCAGTAGTCTTTTAGAGATTTATGGATAGTATTTTTAAGAAATTTAATTTTTGTTTAGTTTATATAGATTACATCTTAGTAGCTTTCAAAAATCTTAGAGAACACAGTCATTATTTAAATTAGATTTTTAAAGAAGTAGAAGAGGTAAGAATAGTTCTATCCAAAAAGAAGATGAAATTATTCAAAAGAAAAATCTCATTTTTAGGAGTAATTATAAGTCAAGGACAAATAGAACTTTAACCTCACATTAATCAGAAAGTTTTAGAATTTCCTGATAAGTTAGAAGAAAAGAAACAGTTCTAAGCATTTTTAGGATTAGTCAATTATGCTAAAAATTTCATTCCTAATCTCTCTAAGTTGGTAGGACCATTATATGAAAAATTAGGAAAATTAGGACAAAAGTTCTTTAATCAAGAAGACATTAGATTAGTTCAGCAAATTAAGTCAACAATAAGCCAAATCAAGCCTTTAGAACTTCCATTAGAATTAGATTACAAGATCATAGAAATAGATAGTTCTAAAACAGGATGAGGAGTCGTCTTATTAGTTCCCCAAAATCGGAAGAAAAAATTCCTCAGTATACTTCAGGAAACTTTCCTGAACGAAATACTTGGTCTAGTTTAGATTTTGAAATTCAAGGCATAATCTCTGCATTAGATAAGTTTATATTATTTTTGCATAAACCATTTATTGTCAGAATAGATTGTGATGCAATAGTTAGATTTATTTCTAATGAGTATAATAGAAAGCATAATAGTCGTAGAAGGTTGCATTTCAAGAACATTTTAGAAGGATCAGATAACAAAATTACAGATATGCTTAGTAGATTGATCAGTAATATCAAATTCACGTAGTGTACTATTAGCTTGTTACATGTTGTATTAAAGACAACAAACCAGTTTATATAGTCAATTGCATAAGCAAGCACTGTAGTTGCATGCCACAACCATTTAAGTAGCAAACCAATTAATTAGTAGAAAATCAGCCACGACTAGTTAACTAACCTAGCCAAACCAATTAATTGGATATAACATTAACTATTAGAAGAATTTATTATACAAAATAGCTTTGACTAATCAATAATCTAACTATTAGTAGTGACATTAACTATTTCTTCTCGAGTATTTTTAACTAACTGAGTTGAAAATTTAAAGGGTCCTATTCTATATAATACTTTTGGATTTAAAAGATCAATTTTATAATTTTTATAATGTTGAAGGTTCTGATCTACATCTATGAGTTCATTTAATTGAGTATGTCTTTGGTTAGTGGATTTTGATCCTCTAAAAATCCTAGATGTTAATGACTGAGAGCCTATCTTATCGGATGATCTACTTTTTATTTCTCTTGTTTTACTAATATATTGATTACTAGAATTCGTTCTTCCTAATATACTCATGGTTATCAAAAGACTACTAGTTGTTAATAGAATTAGGATTTAATTTTGTTCAGGAAGAAAAATAACTAGAAACTTTAAAAGTGGTAGTTAAAAAAGAATTTAGTATTACAAATCTTAGAAATAATATAGATGACAGGTACTTAGAAGCCCTTAGAATTAAACTAGATTTTGACCAAGTAGATACTTTTATTAGTAATCATTTCAATGCAAATCTTGTAGATAGCATAATAGCAGGAGAAATACCTTTTACAAACTTTTTTCGACAAAAAAAAATATTGCATAAAACCATTATTTATGGCAAATAGATCCCTTCTAAATCTAAATAAGAAAGTTTCTAAAAATCTATAGTTAACTAAATCTAATGTTGCTTTGATACCAACTCTTTTTGCCAAGTTATAGTTTTCTAGTGAGAACAATTGTTGTTCCCATAGCCTTGTATAGGTTGTAATTGTTGTCAACTAGATTTAAGTGTGCAAGTAATTTGAAGCTACATGGAGGGGTAAGAAAGTAAAGCCACATAGAGGGGCAAAAAAGTAAATCCATATGGAGGGGCAAGAAAGTAAATCACAATATAGTAAGCCTTATTAGGGTTTTCATGGAAGAGAGTATATAAACCAAGACCTTGGAAGACATAAATGTGGGTGGACAGCAAAACACAACTTTGCAAAAGAGAGAGAGAAAACCCTACACGGCCAAACAAGAGTGGACAACAAAACAAGGGTACACGACCAAAGCACACCGATGGCAAGAGAGACCTTGGTGAGATAAAACCCTACAAAAAGAGAGAAACCACCGGCTGGACGACAAGGAGACAACACGGCAAAGAGACCTTGAACGACAAGGGAGACCTTGGCCGACTGAAGGAAAACTGTGTGACCAACGGCAAGAGAGAGGACACCACAGGCTGGAAGGAAACCGTGTGACTCACGGTAAGAGAAGAGACTGCACGCCATCGGGAGAGCAAAGACGACACACACCCACCGTAAGGGAAGAGAAGAGAAACCATGGAAGAGAAGAGAACTGGGAAAGCAAACCAAAACACACACACCACTAGGAGAGAAAAAGAAAAAATGCCACCATAAGAGAAAAAGGGAAAGACACCACTGGGAGAGCCAACGTGAAAACCAGAACCGAGAGAGCCAACGTGAAAACCAGAACCGGGAGAGCCAATGTTTGAGAGAAACGGGAGAGCAAAAGAAAAGAGACCCGGCTGGACGATGAGAGAGAAAACGGACGACACGGCAAGGAGAAAATTGTGTGACGGCAAGAAAGAAAAAGCCATCATCGGAAGAGCAGACCCGGCCAGACATACACCACCAGGAGAGAGAGAGACACCACCGGAAGAGTAGACCAGACCAGACATAGACCACCGGAAGAGAGAAGAAACCAAAATATGATATCACCGGAAGAGAGAAGAAACCAAAAACGTGAGATCACCTAGAAAAGAAGAAAACCAGAAACGTGAGGTGAGGGCAAAAACCAGAAACGGGAGTGCAGCAAAACCGTGACGGAGGAGTGGAGCAAAACCGTGAAACGACGGGAGTGCAGCAGAACTGTGCAGTGAAGTGAATGCAAACCAAAAACGTGCGACAACGTGAGACCAAAACATGTGACAGCGTGAGACCAGAACATGCATTGATGTGAGACCAAAATGTGCAACGGCGTGACTGATCAGAAGCGTGGGGCAGGCCGTGAGATGTGAAATGATAACCAGAAGTGTGAGTACAAGCCATGAAGACGTGAGACGGTGAAAACAGGAGTTGTGTGAAACAACCTAGAGAAGGAATTTGGTGAAGCATTGGAAAGAATTCAACGTATTTCTAGATTTCTTCAAGAGAGGTTAGAGAGTGTTGTGGTGGACTTCTAAGCGGCAGTGAAGCAGCCTGTTCAATTCAACAGAGGCAAGACAAGCTAGAAGAAGGGTAGACACAGTAAGTAACACTCTTTGTATTGTACTTCCTTTGTATTTGCAATAGTGATAGAAATAGAGGATTAAAACATCCATTGTAACTACATTGTGGACATAAGGAGTACCACACTGGTATTCTCAAGTATAGTGGATTGTCTTAGTAGAGGAAGAATCCCTACCACCGTGGACGTATGTCACATTGACAGAACCACGTAAATCTCTTGTGTCCTTACTTTGATTTACATTCTATGTTTTGAAT
Source organism: Ceriops tagal (assembly GCA_021533255.1). Taxonomy (NCBI): domain Eukaryota; kingdom Viridiplantae; phylum Streptophyta; class Magnoliopsida; order Malpighiales; family Rhizophoraceae; genus Ceriops; species Ceriops tagal. The sequence continues at coordinate 3,461,065 of CM038608.1, forward strand.
TGAGTTGTGAACGCAGCTAAAGTATCATCGAACCCATAACCTAAAGAAGTCCTAATCAAGAACATCCGATCTGTCTAATAGGCAAGGTGTTTGAAAGGTGACTTTAGGGACTATTGTGATTAATAGGTAACAATAGATCTACCTTAGTTGAATCTGAGAAAAAGTTCGCTTTTAAGAAGAGGTTGAAGTTGTTCACATACCTGCGTATTAATGAGAGCGAAAGTATTAAAGAAGTAGAATACTTTGGCTTAAGTTATCAGAATTTTAAGGGGTGTGATACTAATTCACCCCCCTCTCAGTACACAGACTAGTAGATCTTAGGGTGAAGTCGAAAACTTCAATTGGTATCAGAGCACAGGTTCACCAAGATAAAGCTTAATAGCTTGGTGTACTAGTTTGAAGAGGTCCAGAAGTTTTAACTTGTTCAACATACTAAGAAATGGACGCCGGTACCAGCACCAGCACTACTTACAGCAAGAAGGTTCTAATCTTAAATGGAACCAACTACCATATGTGGAGAGCGAGAATGTAAGTGGTATTTGCAACCATGGGCCTGAATGTGGTGAAATCTGTACAGAAGGGTTATGAGCCTCCAAAAGAAGGTAAAGATCCAATCCCAGAGCCATTAAGGCAATTTGAGATTAATGGGAAGGCCTCAAATGTCATCATTTCAGCATTGACAAATGTTGAATATGCTAAAGTTATGGACTGTAAATCTACTAAGGAGATATGGGATAGATTGCAGAAGGTCTATGAAGATGATGGCAGAATGAAAGAGGCCAAGCTTCAAGTTTTTAAGGAGAGATATGAATCCCTCATAATGCAGAAGAATAAGACAGTCCAAGAGTTCTTCACCAGGGTTATTGATGCTGTAAACGACCTTAGAAGTCATGGGAAGAACAAGAAGGATTCATTTATTGTGAAGAAAATTCTGAGAATTCTGCCTGAGAGGTTTGCCTCAAAGGTGACAGCCATAGAGGAGAGTAGAGATCTCAATTCTATGTCTCTGCATGATCTCTAGTGCAATCTCATTGCATATGAGATGAGAATAAAGTCAACTGAGAGCTCATCAACGTCAAAGGTATCAAAAGAGGCAGCTTTCAAAGCTATAAGACACTTAAAGATACGAGAAGAGAAAGAATCATCCAGTGAGGATGATGATGATGATGAGAAAGAAAGTGAAGGTGAAGTATTGGCTTACTTCACAAGAAAATTCAAAAAGGGGTCTAAGAAGGGAAAAGGACAGTTGTCCTTGAGTTGTTATCATTGTGGGCAGACTGGACACTTTACTTCTCAGTACAAAGTGAAACTTGATGATGAAGATGAGCAGAATTCAAAATGGAGAAGACCATCATTCAAATCAAGGAAGTCCAGCAAGAAGGCTGCCAACCCATAAAAGAAGAAGAGAGACACATTCAAGAGTTATGTGAGTCAGACAAAAGAAGCAGATGATGAGGAAGATGAAGACTCATCAGATAAGCATGCCTTTATAGCATCAGCTCAAGGTGGTAGTTCAACCTCTGAAGAGGAAAAGGAGGTTGATGAAGAAGAACCAGATCTTAAAGCTAAGTTGGAAGTAACTACAAAGGAGATAATCAGAAGGGGCAGAACCATAAAAAGGTTAGAGGCTTACATAAAACAAGTTGAAGCAAAGTTTGAGGAAGCTAAAAGTTAAAAGGATGAAATAAGGGCTGAACATATTGACTTGAAGGGAAGATTTGAAGAACGGATCAAAATATATGAAGACCTTACAATAGAGCTTGGCTCAAGGACTTCAAAAATTGAAGGAATGAAGAAAGTGTTGCTGAGACTTCAGCAACAACTTGAAAGGAGTGAAGAGAACGTGCAAAAGCTTGAAATGATAGGAGAAACAAGTTCTGCAAGAGAAAAGAAGAATGAAGAGAAAGTGCAGCAATCTGAGGCTGCATTACCTAAAGATAATAGGAATGTACCACAAAAGTTGAAAGAGAAGGTTGTGACTTAGGAGAAGATAGCTGAGAATAAAGAGGATTTAAAGAAGCCACCTAGGGTGGCAAACAAAAATAAAGAAAAGAAGGTCAGCCAACAAAGGGCTACAGTTGAACAGAAGAAGGAGAAGAAGGTGACTAAAATGAAAGTCACACAAGCAAAGAAGCCAGCTACGTCGTCTACACAGCAAGTAATGAACAAAAGAAAACAAGCTGTGATTAGACCCAAGAAGAGACAGTTTCAAGGTCACTGTCTTTATTATGGAGTTTGGGGTCATAAGGTGAGTAACTACTGGTAGAGAAGGCCAGTATATGTCTCCAATTTGAGAAGATACGATGTTGCATACAGGGGGAGACAATACAAAATATAGGGGGAGACAATACAACATTCAGAGGAGAACACCTGTCGTGAGTTCTTGCACATATTGTAAAAAGTAAGGACACACTGACAAAGAGTGTTGGTGGAAGCCCAAACCAGTGGTTTTAAAGAACAAGTTTGCTGTATTGGCAGACTTGGAGCAGTGTGAAAGGTGCAGACAGGATGACCATAATGCCAAGAGATGCATGACACTTCTCCCTGAGCAAGAGAAGGCACTCGATGGCACAATAAAACCAACTGGTACAATCAAAGCTGAGAAAAAGGTGAAAGCTATCTTTAAACCAGTTCAAAAGAAGGAATATAAAGTTAAAAAGGAGGTGGCTAATATAGTTGAAATTGCACTAAAGGCTGACTAAAAGGATAAGCAGTGGATCCTTGATAGTGGATGCACTTCACACATGACAGGAGACAAGAGTAAATTATCAAAGCTGAACAAGACAAGAGAAGGCAGAGTCAAGTTTGGCAATGATGATTCACTCAACATCAATGGTCAAGGGTCAGTAAATATTGGAAAATAAAGCTGAAAGAAGTTCTGCATGTTAAAGGACTCAAATATAATTTAGCATCTGTCAACCAGCTATGCAATGAAGACCACAAAGTAATATTCACAAAAACAGGTTGTCAAGTAAAAATTAAAAAAGGCAATACTGTTGCAGCCGTAAGGAGAACAACTGGAAATTTATATGTGATTGATGAAGACAAGACAAACAATTGTTTACTCACCAAAGACGAAGAAAATCAACTTTGGCATAGGAGGCTGGGACACTTAACACAGAAGAACATGAGGAAGCTGACCATTACTCATGCAATTAGAGACATTCCCGACCTCAAGAGAGAGAGAGAGTATGTTTGCTCAGCATGTTTTAAAGGAAAATATGCCAGAAAGCAATATAAGACCAAAGAGTTTAGTTTTAAAGCAGTGCTTGACATTGTGCATACTGATTTGTGTGGACCGATGAGGACAAAAGGGTTGAATGGTGAGAGGTACTTCATCTTATTTATTGATGATTATTCCAGAAGGACCTGCATCATGCACCTCAAAAACAAGTCAAAAGTTCTGAATTGCTTCAAGAGATACAGAAGATTGGCTGAAAATGAGAGTGGAAGGAAGATCAAAGTATTGAGGTCAGATCAAGGCACTAAATTTACAAATAATGCTTTTGAAGATTACCTTGAGAAGCATGGAATTCGTCACCAAATGGCAGCAGCAAGAACACCTTAATAGAATGGGTTGGTAGAAAGGAAAAATAGAGCTGTGGTTGAAATGGCAAGAACTCTACAGTTGGAATCCAAGTTTCACACAAGATTTTGGACAGAAGCAACATTTACAGCTGTACATCTACTGAATAGAGTCTTATTAAGGCCCAATACTGATAAGACTCCATATGAGCTATGGAGTGGGAAGAAGACAACAGCCAAGTATCTCAGAATCTTTGGCAGCCTATGTTTTGTGAAGAATAAGGAGCAAAACTTGGGAAAATTCAATGCTAGGTCTGATGAAGGCATCTTTGTGGGATACTCAGTAAAGGCAAAAGGTTACAGAGTTTTCTTGCATAAGTTGGGAAAAGTGATCACATCCAATGATGTGAGAATAGATGAGAACTGGAAAACAATACAGAATGGAGAAGCTGAGGACAATGAAGAAGATGACTTCAATATAGATAAAGAATTAGACCAATCTGAAGAAAAGGAACAAGAAGTAAGTTCAGACTCGGAAAAGAGTGAGTCTGAAGATGAAGAAAGAGATCCTCTTGCAACTAAGAATGTGTAAGAAAAAAGGACAAAGAAAACGTGGACCAATGCTTATCAAGGAAATCAGATCATAGGTGACCCATCAGCAGGAGTTACAACAAGAAGAAGAATTATGGGAGCTACTGCTTTACTCTCATAAGTTGAACCTAAATCTATTGAAGATGTTACACAAGACAAAGCCTGGGTCAAAGCTATCAATGAGGAGCTGGATCAAATCGAGAAGAATGATACATAGGAGTTGGTTCCAAGACCCACTAACAAGAATGTCATAGGAACAAAATGGGTGTTTAGGAATAAACACAATGAAGATGGCAAGATGGTGAGGAACAAGGCTAGATTGGTTTGCAAAGGCTACACTTAGATAGAAGGAGTAGATGTTGATGAAACTTTTACACTAGTGGTAAGGTTAGAAACTATTAGAATGTTTTTAGCTTTGGCAACACATAAGAGGTATAAAGTTTATCAGATGGATGTGAAATGAGCCTTTTTGAATGGGCTCCTGAAAGAAGAAGTGTATATTGAACAACTTGATGGAGTACAAATTAGTGAGGATGAGACATACGTGTGCAAGTTAAAGAAAGCCTTGTATGACCTTAAACAAGCCCTAAGAGCATGGTACAGCAGGCTGGATGCATATTTGAGAAGGTTGAACTTCAAAAGAGGAACAGTTAATAATAACCTATATGTGTTCAACTCAGAGAAAGGTCAGCTGATAACCATAGTATATGTAGATGACATCATCTTTAGAGGGGATCACTCTGAACTATGTCAAGATTTTGCACAGAAGATGAGTGAGGAATTTGAGATGTCATTGATTGGAGAAATGAATTACTTTCTTGGATTACAGATAAAACAGTGTGAAGAAGGTATTTTTATTTCTTAGACGAAATATGCCAAAGAGATGCTGAAAAAGTTTGGCATGGAGGATAACAGACCTGTCAATGCCCATATGATAGTGGGCTGCAAGTTAACAAAAGATTAGGAGGGAAGGAGTACAAGCCCTACAGAGTATAGGAAGATGATAGGGAGCCTTCTGTACCTTACAACATCAAGGTCTGATCTTATGTAAGCTGTGTGCATTGCTAGCAGATTCCAAGCTGATCCTAAGGAATCTCATGTGTTGGCAGTGAAAAGAATCCTAAGATACCTCAAAGGGACACTGGAAATGGGTTTGTGGTATCTAGCCATGGATTCTGTAAAATTACGAGCATACACTAATGCAGACTGGGCAGGAAGTATAGATGACAAAAAATCAACCAGCGGCTGCAGCTTCTACTTGAGTTCAAAGTGTGTTGCATGGTTAAGTAGAAAGCAAAACAGTGTTGCTTTGAGCACAGTTGAGGCTGAGTATATGGTTGCTTGTGCAGCATGTACTCAGGTGATATGGATGCAAAGATAATTGGCAGACTTGGGTGTTGAAGTGAAGTTACTAATGAGTGTACTTTGTGATAATCAAAGTGCTATTGATCTCAGCAAGAATCCGGTTCAACATTCAAGGAGTAAGCATATTGACATCCGGTATCACTTCATCAAAGATCAAATGGAACAGAGCACAATTCAATTAGAGTATGTCGGTACTAAAGATCAAATCTCCAATATTCTAACTAAACCTCTGTCCACAAAGCTGTTTGAAAAGCACAGAATGAGTTTGTTTATGCAAATGCCTCCTTAAGCCTGAAGTTCAGGTGAATCCTCCATCTCTACTTTGCAGGTTTTTCAAATTTGTAATTGGTTGGCAAAGGGGTAGAGAAGCAACAGTGTAAGGGGAGCTGTTAAGGAAAGGGGATTGCATATTTAAGGGGAGTTGTAATTGTTACACAATGGCTTTTTGTTATGCGTGTTGCCAACAATTACAAAAGGGGAGATTGTTGTTCCCATAGCCTTGTATGGGTTGTAATTGTTGTCAACTAGATTTAAGTGTGCAAGTAATTTGAAGCTACATGGAGGGGTAAGAAAGTAAAGCCACATAGAGGGGCAAGAAAGTAAAGCCACATAGAGGGGCAAGAAAGTACATCCACATGGAGGGGCAAGAAAGTAAATCACAATATAATAAGCCCTACTAAGGTTTTTATGGAAGAGAGTATATAAACCAAGACCTTGGAAGACATAAGTGTGGGTGGACAGCAAAACACAACTTTGCAAGAGAGAGAGAAAACCCTACACGGCCAAACAAGAGTGGATAGCAAAACAAGGGTACACGGCCAAAGAACACCAATGGCAAGAGAGACTTTGGTGAGACAAAACCCTACAACAAGAGAGAAACCACCGGCTAGACAGCAAGGAGACAACACGGCAAAGAGACCTTAGACGGCAAGGGAGACCTTGGCCGATTGAAGGAAAATTGTGTGACCCACGGCAACAGAGAGGACACCACCGGCTGGAAGGAAACCGTGTGACTCACAATAAGAGAAGAGACTGCACGCCATCGGGAGAGCAAAGACAACACACACCTACTATAAGGGAAGAGAAGAGAAACCATGGAAGAGAAAACAACCGGGAAAGCAAACTAGAACACACACACCACCGGGAGAGAAAAAGAAAAGACGCCACCGTGAGAGAAAAAGGGAAAGACACCACCGGGAGAGCCAACATGAAAAGCAGAACCGGGAGAGCGAACGTGAAAACCAGAACCAGGAAAGCCAATGTTGGAGAGAAACGGGAGAGCAAAAGAAAGGAGACCTGGTTGGACGGTGAGAGAGAAAACGGACGACACGGCAAGGAGGAAACTGTGTGATGGCAAGAGAGAGAAAGCCATCACTGGAAGAGTAGACCTGACCAGACATACACCACCGGGAGAGAAAGAGAGACACCACCGGAAGAGCAGACTAGACCAAACATACACCACCAAAAGAGAGAAGAAACCAAAATGTGATATCACCGAAAGAGAGAAGAAACCAGAAACGTGAGATCACCTAGAAAAGAAGAAAACTAGAAACGTGAGGTAAGGGCAAAAACTAGAAATGGGAGTGCAGCAAAACCGTGACGGAGAAGTGCAACAAAACCATGAAACGGACGGGAGTGCAGCAGAACTGTGCAGCGAAGCGGATGCAAACCAGAAATGTGCGATGGCGTGAGATCAAAACGTGCATAGGTGTGAGACCAGAACGTGCATCGACGTGAGACCAGAACATGCAACGGCGTGACTAATTAGAAGCATGGGGCAGGCCGTGAGACATGAAACAGCAGACTAGAAGCGTGAGTACAAGCCGTGAAGACATGAGACGGTGAAAGCAAGAGTTGTGTGAAACAACCTAGAGAAGGAATTCGGTGAAGCATTGGAAAGAACTCAACATATTTCTAGATTTCTTCAAGAGAGGTTAGAGAGTGTTGTGGTGGACTTCTAAGAGGCAGTGAAGCAGCCTGTTCAATTCAACAGAAGCAAGACAAGCTAGAAGAAGGGTAGACACAGTAAGTGACACTCTTTGTATTGTACTTGCTTTGTATTTGCAATAGTGAAAGGAACAGAGGATTAAGACATTCATTGTAACTACATTGTGGACATGGAGTACCACATTGGAATCCTTACCACTGTGGACGTACATCACATTGATGGAACCACGTAAATCTCTTGTGTCCTTACTTTGATTTACATTCGATGTTTTGAATTGAGTTGTGAACGCAGCTAAAGTATCATCAAACCCATAACCTAAAGAAGACCTAATCAAGAACATCCGATCTGTTTGATAGGCAAGGTGTCTGAAAGGTGACTTTGGGGACTATTGTGATTAATAAGTAATAATAGATCTACCTTAGTTGAATCTGAGAAAGAGTTTGCTTTTAAGAAGAGGTTGAAGTTGTTCACATACTTGCGTATTGATGAGAGCAAAAGTATTAAAGAAGTAGAATACTTTGGCTTAAGTTATCAGAGTTTTAAGGGGTGTGATACTGATTCACCCCCCCTCTCAGTATCACAGATTAGTAGATCTTAGGATAAAGTTGGAAACTTCAACAATAATTGATGAGATCAGCAGGAAAACCAAATCGATCTTAAACAGTGAAAATATCTAGGGACTTAGATTTTAAGCTTAAAAGAAACTCATATGAGGGCTTGAAGCTTTCTTTGTCCTTTTCTGAAGTTCCCGACTTCTCCCTAGGATCTACTAGTTTGTGATACTAAGAGGGGGTGAATCAGTATCACCACAATTCGCAATTCGCAGGTAAGTGAACAACTTCAACCTCTTCTTAAAAGCGAACTCTTTCTCAGACTTGACTAAGGTAGATCCATTGCTACCTACTAATCACAATAGTCCCCAAAGTCACCTTTCAAACACCTTGCCTAATAGACAATTCGGATATTCTTGTTTAAGTCTTTGTTAGGTTATAGGTTGGCTGATACTTTAGCTGCGTTCACAACTCAATTTAAAACATAAAACGTAAAGCAAATTAAGGACACATGAGATTTACGTGACTCCGTCAACGTGACGTACACCACGGTGGTAGGGACTCTCCCTTACCGAGACTATCCACTATACTTGAAAATTCCAGTTACAATAGATGTCTTAATTCTCTACTCCTTTCATTATTGCAATTACTAAGCAAGTACAATACAAAAAGTTTCACTTACTGTGTCTACCCTTCTTCTAGCTTGTATTGCCTCTGTTGAATTGAAAGGCTGCTCCACTGCTGCTTAGAAGTTCACCGCAATGCTCTCTAACCTCTCTTGAAGAAATCTAGAAATACGTTGAGTTCTTTCAATGCTTCGCCGAATTCCTTCTCAACATTGTTTCACACAGCTCCTGCTTTCACTGTCTCACGGTCTCACCCATCTCCTTACCCCATGATCTCACTGTCTCACGGCTCACTTGTCCGTTTTTGTCTCTCTTGTTGTCCAGTCGGATTTCTCTCTCTTATCGTCCAGCCGGATTTCTCTCACCGTCCAGCCAAATTTCTCTCACCATCTAGCCAGATTTCTCTCTACCGGTGGTTTCTGTTTTTCCCGTCCAGCCCCTGTTTTGCCGTGTACCCCTCTTGGTTGGCCGAATAGGGTTTTTCCATTCACCTCTTTTTCACTTGGTCGTTCTTCGTTTTGTTTTTCTTTCGGCCATCGGGTTTTTCTCCTTCTTCCAACGGCTGTGCTTTCTCTCTTTTCCAACATCTAGTCGTTGGATTTCTCTCACCCGTTCTCGATTTGGTCTTGTCTCACCCGTTCCAGTTCGGATCTGGTCTCACTCCGACGCATGTTCTGGTTTTCTTCTCTTCCAAGGGTAATGTGTTTCTGGTTTTTGCTCTCACCTCACGATTCTTGTTTTCTTCCAGCCGATGGTCTCACCTTTCTCACTCTCTCGACGGTTATTCTTCGTTCAGCCCAGCCGTTTGTTTTGGCCATTGGGTTTCCCTCTCTACCTCTTTGCTGTGTTATCTCCTCGTCAACCGCTGGTGTGCCAATGGTGTGCCGTTCCTCACAGGTTTCTCTCTCTTGCTGTCACATGGTTTGCTCCGATTTGCTCAATTTGCCGACCTCTCCTCTTTTCCGACGATGACTACTGTTCACTACAACTTCTTTTCTATTTTGCTTCCCCTGTTCTGTCGTTCGCTTGCCGTCGGTGTGCTTTGGTCGTATGTTGTGTTTTTCTGTTTTCTCTATTTGGCCGTCCACACACTTTTGTGTTTTGCCGTGTATTCAATTGTGTTAGCCTTGCCCTAGTTTTGTCTTCCAAAGTCTTTATATACACTCTTCCATGAAATCCTAATAGGGCTTATGCGGTGGATTTACGTTCTTGCCCTGACGCTGCGGATTTACTTTCTTGTCCTTCCATGTGGCTTTACCTTTTTGCCCTTCCATACGGATTTACTTTCTTGCCCTTCCATGTGGCTTTTACTTTCTTGCACACTTAAATCTAGTTGACAACAATTACAACCCATACAAGGCTGTGGGAACAACAATCTCCCCCTTTGTAATTATTGGCAACACTCATAACAAAAGTCACTATGCAGCAGTTTCAACTCTCCCTAAATATGCACTCCCCCTTTCTTAACAGCTCCCCCTGCACTGTTGCTTCTCTCCCCCTTTGCCAACCAATTACAAATCTGAAAAAATCACAAAGTAGAGATGGAGAATTCACCTGAACTTCAGGCTTGAGGAGGCATTTGCACAGATAGACTCAATCTGTGCTTTTCAAACAGCTCAGTGGACAAAGGTTTAGTTAGAATAACTGAAATTTGATCTTTAGTGCCAACATACTCCAACTGAATTGTACCCTGTTCCACTTGATCTTTGATGAAGTGATACCGGATGTCAATATGCTTGCTCCTCGAATGTTGAACCGAATTCTTACTGAGATCAATAGCACTTTGATTATCACAAAATACACTCATTGGTAACTTCACTTCAACACCCAAGTCTACCAATTGTCTTAGCATCCATATCACCTGTGTACATATTGTACAAGCAGCCATATACTTAGCCTCAGCTGTGCTCAAAGCAACACTGTTTTGCTTTCTACTTAACCATGCAACACACTTTGAACCCAAGTAGAAGCTGCAGCTGCTAGTTGATTTTCTATCATCTATACTTCCTGCCCAATCTGCATCAGTGTATGCTTATAGTTTAACAGAATCCATGGCTGGATATCACAAACCCATTTCTAGTGTTCCTTTGAGGTACCTTAGGATTCTTTTTACTGCCAACACATAAGACTCCTTAAGATCAGCTTGGAATCTGCTGGCAGTGCACATAGCTTGCATAAGATTAGGCCTTGATGCTGTAAGGTACAGAAGACTCCCTATCATCTTCCTGTACTCTGTAGGGCTTGTACTCCTTCCTTCTTGATCTTTTGTTAACTTACAACCCATTGTCATAGGGGTACTGACAGGTCTACTATCCTTTATGCCAAACCTTTTCAGCATCTCTTTGGCATATTTCATCTAAGAAATAAAGATACCTTCTTCATACTGCTTTATCTGTAATCCAAGAAAGTACGTCATTTCTCCAATCAATGACATCTCAAATTCCTCACTCATCTCCTCTGCAAAATCTTGGCATAGCTCAGAGTGATCCCCTCCAAAGATAATGTCATCTGCATATACAAGTTATTATCAACCGTTCCTCTTCTGAAGTTCAACCTTCTCAAGTACGTATCCAGCCTACTGTACCATGCTTTTAGAGCTTGCATAAGACCATGCAAGGCTTTCTTCAGCTTGCACACATGTGTCTCATCCACACTGATTCGTACTCCATTGGGTTGTTCAATATACACTTCTTTCAGGAGCCCATTCAGAAAGGCGAATTTCACATCCATCTGATAAACTTTATACCTCTTGTGTGCTGCCAAAACTAAGAACATTCTGATAGTTTCTAACCTTGCTATTGGTGCAAAAGTTTCATCAACATCTACCCCTTTTTATCTGAGTGTAGCCTTTACAAATCAGTCTGGCCTTATTCCTCACCACCTTGCCATCTTCATTCCCAAACACCCATTTTGTTCTTATGACATTCTCATTAGTGGGTCTTGGAACTAGCTCCCATGTATCATTCTTTTCAATTTGATCTAGCTCCTCATTGATAGCTTTGACCCAGGCTTTGTCTTGAATAGCCTCTTCAATAAATTTAGGTTCAACTTATGAGAGTAAAGCAGTAGCTCCCGTAATTCTTCTTCTTGTTGTAACTCCTGCTGATGTGTCACCTATGATCTGATCTCCTTGATGAGCACTAGTCCATGTTTTCTTTGACTTTCTTTCTTACACAGTCTTAATTGCAAGAGGATCTCTTTCTTCATCTTCAGACTCACTCTTCTCTGAGTCTGAACTTACTTCTTGTTCCTTTTCTTCAAGTTGGTCTGATTCTTCATCTACATTAAAGTCATCTTCTTCATTGTGCTCAGCTTCTCCATACTGCATTGTTTTCCAGTTCTCATCTATTCTCACATCACTAGAAGTGATCACTTTTCCCAGCTTATACAGGAAAACTCTATAACCTTTTGTCTTTTCTGAGTATCCCACAAAGATGCCTTCATCAGACCTAGCATTGAATTTTCCCAAGTTTTGCTCCTTGTTCTTCACAAAACATGGGCTGCCAAAGACTTTGAGATACTTGGCTGTCGTCTTCTTTCCACTCCATAGCTCATATGGAGTCTTATCAGTATTAGGCCTTAGTAATACTCTGTTTAGTAGATGTACGGCTGTAAATGTTGCTTCTGTCCAAAATCTTGTGTGAAGCTTAGATTCCAACAGTAGAGTTCTTGCCATTTCAACCACAGCTCTATTCTTTCTCTCTACCACCTTGTTCTATTGAAGTGTTCTTGCTGCTGCCATCTGATGATGAATACCATCTTGTCAAGATAATCTTCAAAAGCTTTATTTGTAAATTCAGTGCCTAGATCTGACCTCAATACTTTGATCGATCTTCCTTCCACTCTCATTTTCAACCAATCTTCTATATCTCTTGAAGCAATTCAGAGCTCCTAACTTGTGTTTGAGGTGCATAAGGTAGGTCCTTCTCGAACAATCATCAACAAACAAAATGAAGTACCTTTCACCTTTCAACCCTTTTGTCCTTATCAGTCCATACAAATCAGTATGCATAATGTCAAGCACTGCTTTAGAACTGAACTCTTTGGTCTTATATTGCTTTTTGGCATGTTTTCCTTTAGAGCATATTGAGCAAACATACTCTCTCTCTCTCTCTCTCCGGAGGTCAGGAATGTCTCTGATTGCATGAGTAATGGTCAGCTTCCTCATGTTCTTCTGTGATAAGTGTCCCAGCCTCCTATACCAGAGCTGATTTTCTTCTTCCTTTGTAAGTAGACAGCTGTTTGTCTTGTCCTCATCAATCACGTACAAATTTCTAGCTATTCTCTTCCCGACTACAATAGTATTGCCTTCTTTTCTCTTTACTTGGCAACCTATTTTTGTGAATATCACTTTGTGGTCTTCATTGTATAACTGGCTGACAGATGTTAGATTATATCTGAGTCCTTCAACGTGCAGAACATCTTTCAGCTTTCCTTTTCCAATATTCATTGACCCTTGACCACTAATGTTGAGTGAATCATCATTGCCAAACTTGACTCTGCCTTCTTTTGACTTGTTTAGCTTTGACAATTTACTCTTGTCTCCCATCATATGCAAAGTGCATCCACTATCAAGGATCCACTACTTATCCTTGCAATCAGCCTTTAGTGCAATTTCAGTTATATTGACCACCTCCCTTTTTGCTCTATATTCCTTCTTTTGAACTAGCTGGAAGATAGCTTTCTCCTTTTTCTCAGCTTTGACTCCACCAATTGTTTTTATTGTGCCATTGAGTGCCTTCTCTTGCTTAGGGAGAAGTGTCATGCATCTCTTGGCATTATGGCCATCCTATTCGCACCTTTCACACTGTTCCAAGTTTGCCAATATAACAAACTAGTTCTGTGAAGCTATTGATATGGGCCTCCACCAACAATCCTTGTCAGTGTGTCCTTGCCTTTTATAGTATGTGCAAGAACTCACGACAAGTATTCTCTTCTGAATTCTGTATTGTCTCCCCCTATATGCAACATCATATCTTCTCAAGTTGGAGACATATACTGGCCTTCTCCACCAGCGGTTACTCGCCTTATGACCCCAAACTCCACAATAAAGGCAATGACCTTGAAACTACCTATTCTTGGGTCTGATCACAGCTTGTCTTCTTCTGTTCATCACTTGCTGCATAGGCAAAGTAGCTGGCTTCTTTACTTGTGTGACTTTCATTTCAGTCACCTTCTTCTCCTTCTTCTATTTAGCCGTAGCCCTTTGCTGGCTGACTTTATTTTCTTCCTTCTTGTTTGCCACCCTAGGTTGCTTCTTCAGATCTTCTTTATTCTCAGCTATCTTCTTCTGAGTCATAACCTTCTCTTTCAACTTCTATGGCACATTCTTATTTTCTTTAGCCAATACAGCCTCAGATTGCTGCACTTTCTCTTCATTCTTCTTTTCTCTTGCAGAGCTTGTTTCTCCTACCACTTCAAACTTCTGCAAGTTCTTCTCACTCTTTTTGAGTTATTACTAAAGTCTCAGCAACTCTATCTCCATTTCTTTAATTGTTGAAGTCCTTGAGCCAAGCTCTACTGTAAGGTCTTCACATATTTTGATCTATTCTTCAAATCTTTTCTTCAAGTCAATATGCCCAACCCTTATTTCATCCTTTTGACTTTCAGCTTCCTCAGACTTTGCTTCAACTTGTTTTATATGGGCCTCCAACCTTCTTATGGTTTTGCCCCTTTTGATTATCTCCTTTGAAGTTGCTTCCAACTCAGCTTCAAGATCTGGTTCTTCTTCATCAACCTCTTCTTCCTCTTCAGAGGTTGAACTACCACCTTAAGCTGATGCCATAAAGGCCTACTCATCTGATGATTCTTCATCTTCCTCCTCATTAGCTTCTTTTGTCTGACTTACATAACTCTTGAATGAGCCTCTCTTCTTCCTTTGTGGGTTGGCAATATTCTTACTGGACTTCTTTGATTTGAATGATGATCTTCTCCATCTTGAATTCTGCTCATCATCACCATCCTCATCTTTATCATCAAGTTTCACTTCACACTGAGAAGCAAAGTGTCCAATCTGCCCACAATGATAACATGGACAACTGTCCTTTTCCCTTCTTGAATTTCCTTGTGAAATAAGCCAATACTTCACCTTCACTTTCTTCCTCATCATTATCATCATCATCATCCTCATTGGATGATTCTTCCTCTTCTTTTATCTTCAAGTGCTTCATAGCTTTGAGAGCTGCCTCCTTTGATACCTTCATTGTTGCAGAGCTTTTAACTGACTTTATCCTCATCTCATATGCAATGAGATTGCACTGGAGATCATGCAGAGACATAGAATTGAGATCTCTACTCTCCTCTATGGCTACCACCTTTGAGGCAAACCTCTCAAGCAGAATTCTCAGAATTTTCTTCACAATAAATGAGTCCTTCTTGTACTTCCCATGACTTCTCAGGTCGTTTACAGCGTCAATAACCCTGGTGAAGAACTCTTGAACTGTCTCATTCTTCTGCATTCTGAGAGATTTATATCTCTCCTTGAACACTTGAAGCTTAGCCTCCTTCATTCTGCCATCACCTTCATAGACTTTCTGCAATCTATCCAATATCTCCTTGGCAGATTTGTAGTCCATAACTTTAGCATACTCAGCATCTATCAATGCTGAAATGATGACATTTGAGGCCTTCCCATTTATCTCAAACTGCCTTAACTCTTTTAGGGTTGGGCCTTTACCTTTTTTCAGAGCCACAAAATCCTCCTGTACGCATTTCACCACGTTCATGCCCATGGTTGCAAATACCACTTGCATTCTTGCTCTCCACATATGGTAGTTGGTTCTGTTGAAGATTGGAACCTTTTTGCTGTAAGTAATGCTAGTGCTAGTATCGACTTCCATTTCTCAATATGCTAAACAAGTCAAACTTCTAGATCCCTTTAAACTAGTACACCAAGCTGTTAAGCTTCAAACTGGTAAACCTATTCTCTAATACCAATTGAAGTTCCTGACTTCTGCCTAGGATCTACTAGTTTGTGATACTGAGAGGGGGGGTGAATCAATATCACCACAATTCGCAATTCGCAAGTAAGTGAACAACTTCAACCTTTTCTTAAAAGTGAACTCTTTCTCAGACTCGACTAAGGTAGATCTATTGCTACCTACTAATCACAATAGTCCCTAAAGTCACCTTTCAAACACCTTACCTAATAGACAATTCGAATGTTCTTGTTTAGGTCTTCGTTAGGTTATGGGTTGGCTAATACTTTAGCTGCGTTCACAACTCAATTCAAAACACAGAACATAAAGCAAATTAAGGACACACGAGATTTACATGGTTCCGTCAACGTGATGTATATCTACGATGGTAGGGACTCTCCCTTATCGAGACTCTCCACTATACTTGAGAATTCCAAATACAATGGATGTTTTAAACCTTTGCTCCTTTCACTATTCCAATTATTAAGCAAGTACAATACAAAGAGTGTCACTTACTGTGTCTACCCTTCTTCTAGCTTGTCTTGCCTCTGTTAAATTGAAAGGCTGCTCTATTGCAACGTTCTCTAACCTCTCTTGAGGAAATCTGGAAATACGTTGTCAATCTGGAAATAAGTACAATACAAAGGCTTCTTCTAGTTCTTTCAATGCTTTGTCAAATTCCTTCTTTACGTTGTTTCACACAGCTCCTGCTTTTACCATCTCACGGTCTTACCCATCTCCTTGCCCCATGATCTCATTGTCTCACGGCTCACCTATCCATTTCTGTCTCTCTTGCTGTCCAGCCGGATTTCTCTCTCTTACTGCCAAATTTCTCTCTCTTACCGCCGAATTTCTCTTTTACTATCCAGCCAGATTTCTCTCACCATCCAGCCAGATTTCTCTCTACCAGTGGTTTCTGTTTTTCCCATCCAGCCCCTGTTCTGCCATGTACCCCTCTTGGTTGGCCGAATTAGGTTTTTCTGTTTACCTCTTTTTCACTCGGTCGTTCTTCGTTCTGTTTTTCTTTTGGCCGTTCGGGTTTTTCTCCTTCTTCTAACGGCTATGTTTTCTCTCTCTTTCCGACGTCTAGCTATCGCATCTCTCTCACCTGTTCCCAATCTGGGCTCGTCTCACCCATTCAAGTTCGGATCTAGTCTCACGCTGACGCATGTTTTGGTTTTCTTCTCTTCCATGGGTGATGCGTTTCCGGTTTTTGCTCTCACCTCACGGTTCTTGTTTTCTTCCAACCGATGGTCTCACCTTTCTCTCTCTCTCGATGGTTGTTCTTCGTTCAATCCAGCCGTCTGTTTTGGCCGTCGGGTTTCTCTCTCTACCTTTTTACCGTGTTGTCTCCTCGCCGACCGTTGGTGTGCCGTTCCTCACGGGTTTCTCTCTCTTACCGTCACATGGTTTGCTCCGATTTGCTCAATTTGCCAACCTCTCCTCTTTTTCAACTATGGCTACTGTTCACTACAACTTCTTTTATATTTTAGCATCCCCTGTTCTGTCGTTCGCTTGCCGTCAGTGTGCTTTGGCTGTATATTGTGTTTTTCTGTTTTCTCTATTTGGTCGTCCACACACTTTTGTGTTTTGCTGTGTATTCAATTGTATTGGCCTTGCCCTAGTTTTGTCTTTTAAGGTCTTTATATACTCTCTTCCATGAAACCCTAATAGGGCTTACGCAACGGATTTACGTTCTTGCCCTGATGCTGTGAATTTACTTTCTTGCCCTTCCATATGGCTTTACCTTCTTACCCTTTCATGCGGATTTACTTTCTTGCCCTTCCATGTGGCTTTACTTTTTGCCCTTCCATGCGGATTTACTTTCTTGCCCTTCCATGTGGCTTTTACTTTCTTGCACACTTAAATCTAGTTGACAACAATTACAACCCATACAAGGCAGTGGGAACAACATTTTCCTAACATGTAAGTTGCTTTTAATTATGGGTTATTATTATTAATTTAATTAACTTACTTGATAACTAACCAATTGTTAGAGGATAAATCTTAAAAAAGTTTAACTCTTAGTATTCACATCTGCTCACCTCTTTTCTTCATCTCTAAAAACGAGACTTATTCTTGGTAAGTTACACTAGGGTTTTTCCATTCTAGTCTTTTTAAAGGTACTTCTATATTTTTAATTGTTACCTCGGAATAATTGGGTTCAAAACAACCTTGTTTTTCACTGGCTTCTCCCATATTGGTATCTGCCATAAATACTGGTTCTATAGGTTGTTATCTTTGTCTAAAAAAGTCTATAAAAGGTATTTCTCTTGCTATTATGCTATCTACAGGATTTGTATTGAAATGATTACTAATAAAAGTATTTATTTGATCAAAATCTGGTTTGATTCTAAGGGCTTCTAAGTACATGTCATCTACTTCATTTCTAAGATTTGTAATACTAAATTCTTTTTTAACTACCTCTTCTAAAGTTTCGGGTTATTTTTTTTCTTGAACAAAATTAAATCCTAATTCTATATTTCCTTAGGAATGTATCTATAATCTAGTTTTCTTCTTCTGTAAAATCTAAATTATTGTTGAACTAATTTATGATTTCTAATTCTTCTAAAGAAAATTCTTCTAGTTCTTTATCTTCTATGCCTATTTTGGAACTATCCCATTAGACTGAATTGGCTTCTTCCCATTCTTCTAGTTTATTTACTCTTATAAATTCATTTAATTTGCTAATGATCTCATCTTTTTCTAAACTACTTGATTGGAGTTCTTTAACCATAAAGGTTATTTCTACTTTTCTTTCTTCTTCATCTTTTATATTGGGTTGATTAACTGGTTAATAATTTCTAAATTTAATACTAGTAATACTTGTAAGGTCATAAATACTAGCTTCTGAAGGGGTTACGGATCTAGGGTTATGGTTTCTTAAATGTCTATTGAGGTTTTAAGCCTATCCTGCTAACTATTCTGAACTGATTTGTAGTGGTTTAACTAAACAAATTCCCTTATTGGCTACTCTGTCTATGATTCCTTTGATGTTAAGATTATAATGGAATCTTGAGTTATCAGTGACTTTTCTTAATATTCCTATGCTAATGACTAAGTTATCTTCTATAAATTGTTCGTAACCTTTGGTCTGGATTCCTATAGTAAGTTTTTCTAAATTTATAATAGACTTAATGATCTGAGGAGTACAATAAAATAATCCTATGTTGCTATTCATGTCGGCTTCTATTAATGCTATCATAACTTGATCTACTTGGTTTGACCATGACTGATTTAAGACCACTAAGAGGGTTTTGGTTCCTATTCCTTGTCTAATAATGCTTTTAATTCTTATAACTATCATTCATAAGTGTAGGAACTTTTTGTTTTTCTATTTAAGCTACTTAATAGTTTTTGGATGAAAGAACTAAAGGTTTAAACTATTAATAGAGACACTAACTACTTTTTTTCGAGTACTTCTAACTAACTAAGTTGAAAATCTAAGGGGTCTTATTCTATATAATACTTTTGGATTTAAAAGATCTATTCTATAATTATTATAAAGTTAAAAGTTTTGATCTATATCTATAAGTTCTTTTAATTAAGTATGTCTTTGGCTAATGGATCCTAATCCTTTGAAAATCCTAAATGCTAATAACTGAGAGCCTATCCTATCAAATGGTTTACTTTGTATTTCTCCTATTCAACTAATATATTGATTACTAGAATTCGTTCTTCTTAATCTACTCATGGTTACCAAATAACTACTAATCGTTTAAATGAAGTAGGTGTATCTATGGTTTCTTTTCTTGATTTTGAAAGTCTGAGTCCTGAAAATGAACTTGCTATTTGTTCTTCTACATCTCCTTTAACTAAAGTTCAAAGACTAGTAACTTGTTTTTCTAAATTTCCTATTCGTTCGTACAATCTAATTAAACGGATGATTTGAATGTTTAAGATTTTAGGTTAATATCTATTTGATTCTAATTTCCTAAATACTTAGTTAATCCTTCTAGTTCAGAATAGAATAGAGCTGCTTAGACAAAGGCTTTCGTGTAGAAAGGACCTTTTTTTGGTCAATACATTAATAGACTTTTTATTTCACTGATCTAACTATTAAATTGGTGAACTTTGGTTTCTACTTTTTCTAATAGAGTTTTGGTTTCTAATTCTATTTTCTTGGGATGAGCTGCTAAAAGGTGCTTTTCTAACATTTGAATGCTAGATTTAGATGGAATCTAGGTTTGTAAGGCTAAAACTTGTTCTAAAATGAGATATTATTGGTGCTTAACGTAATCTAAAATTTGATTTTTAATTGCTTTCTTAAATTTAAAGAAATTTTCTTCTAAATATAAATTTGTTTTCTGCCTATTTTAGATATTTTTGGAAAATAATTTTATCTAACATTCTAAATTAAACTCTAAAGATCTTCCTAAAGAAATATGCAAGTCTACAAGACTATTGAGCTGAAATTGTAAAATCAAAGACTAAAATCATCTGAATGAAGAAAATGATTATCTAAATATTTTCTAGGGAAATGACATAACAACTGTATTAATCCTAACTTTATAGAATGTTGGTATTTAGAAGGGATTTCTAAATCTAAATAAGAAAGTTTTTAAAAATCTATGGTTAATTGAATCTAATGTTGCTCTGATACCAACCTTTTTTTTATCAAATTACAATTTTCTAGTGAAAACAGTAATGGACGAGATCAGCAGAAAACTCAAAATGATCTTAAACAGTGAAAATATCTAAGGGGCTTAGATTTTAAGCTTAAAAGAAACACATATGGGGGCTTAAAGCTTTTTTTCTCCTTTTCCTAACATGCAAGTTGCTTTTAATTATAGGTTATTATTATTAACTTAATTAACTTACTTGATAATTAACCAATCATCAAAGGATAAATCTTCAAAAAGTTTACTCTTAGTATTCACATTTACTCACCTCTTTTTTTCAGCTTTAAAAACGGGTCTTATCCATGCCCTTGATAACTTACTTAAAGTCTTTTGCAGAATCTTAACACTGAGCATTTTTTAACCAAAATTTATGCTATTGAGATCGATTATGTCTCAAATAATTTAATTATATTATTAATAATAATATAACTAATTACTAATGCATGCAAGTACTTGGAAAAAGAAAAGTTTAAAAGGAGTTTAGCCAACCATATCTTGTAAATAAAATTTCAAACTTTATTTAAGGGTGCTAAATGCTTACAAAGGAAGAGAAATGATTTGAGAGTATTTAAGATTGCTATTTAATGCTTGATTTCATGCTCGATTTCATACTCTTAATGATTGATTTCTTTTCCTATTTATACTGGAAGGCATGTCTATACATAGACCTAATTTGCCCTTTTCAGTAAACTAAAGTAGGGTTACAATTAGAAAGTAAAAAAATATAGCTAATACTGAGCTGGTGTTGAATAAATGAATTTGTCTGGTTGCTAAAAGCTAATTCCTACTCATCCTTTTTATTGGTTGATGATGTTAGCCATCTTAATGTCATCTTCTGAATAGTTTGTGTCATTTGAGTCATTGAAGGGTCCATTTATACCAAAAGTCTCATAATAAAAGTAGACATTGAAAATGTTGTTTCCTAAAAGTAGATGCTCATTGCCTTGATAGGAAAGATTAAATCAAATAAATATGAGTTCCTAGATTTATTTGGTTTGATACTTTGCCAACAAAAAGTTCATTTGCCATAATAGAGGTAGAGGTATTTGCTCTATCTGCATCATAACTTCTTTGTAAAAGTTCAAGTTCGACAAGTGTTGAAATTCTTTTGGTGTAGAGAACATGGCTTTATGCCTAGCTACTACTCCTATTTTATCCAGAGGTGTGACTAGTGTGATGAACATTTTGTGGAGTGTTGGTTTGATTTCTTAATTGTTGACACATGAGACAATTAAGTAAATCTGGACTAAAAAATTTTCATCTTCTTCAAGGATATTTCTGTAGATCATTTGGAATCTATTCCCAAAGTTTGAGAAAGACTGGTCTACTAAGGTTTTGCTAGTTTTGATATAACTGATCATTCCATAATTTAATAACTGAAGGACCAACTTTTTATCCTTAAACAAATCTAGATTAAGGATAGCATAAAAAAGACCAAACTCTATCTGTTTTTCTCCTTGACTACTATAATGGCTGGTTTTCCTATGCTTAACTACTTAAATGCCATCTTCAATAGAGTGGGTGAAGAATTTTTCCATAAGAGACTTCTAAAGTGACATTAAGGACTAAATGATTGAAACTTCTAATTTTTCTTTAATTAAATTCTTAATTGTTTAGGGTAATGGACTTAGGGTTTCTTAAGTTCTCATTTGTACTATGAATTTAAACTCTTTTAATGGTATGTTTTCTTAAGTTCTACAGAAGGAGGTATTTGGTAGAGGTGGTGAGGAAGACGAAAGGGCCTTCTTATTGGGCTTGGTTTGGATAATGATGGTGTTTAGGCTTGGACTTTTAATTGTTTTACTTTTAGGCTTATGATGTCTTGGTAAAGTTTGGCTATTTGGTCTTTTTGGTCTTTAATGGTTTGTTTGTTTAGGTTTTTGTCGTATTAAGTTGGGCTATTTTTATTTACTGGGCTTGGATCTGTTCTTAAAGGACTAATATTTCTAGTAGAGTTTAGGTTGCTCTATTAAATGTGAGGCCTAGTCTAATGGACTGTCTAAACTTGACTAATTGGGGAATTTCTCCCATTTCTAAGACTTTTTCTAATTTTGCTTCTACAAAGAAATCTAGGCCTATATTTTGTTTAGCAAATTCTAAGGCTTGAAAGAAATTAAGGAAACCTTTCCAAATAGGTTTTTCATGAACATTGATTTGAGGAACTACTAAGGCCCAATTATTGTAAATGCTAAGGGTAACACCCTTGACTACTACGTATAATGGGAAGGCTTTTTCTTCTTCAAGTGCATGGTTCTCAGAAAAGTAGTAGGAGATAGCATTTAAAGCTCTAACCTTCCTATCTAAGGTGTTAGCTATCCAAAGATGGTCTAACAAACAGTGTTGTTTAGGTGAAATAACTAATTAAGGAAAAGTGTGGAAAGCATATATAGAAGGAACTGGTGGTAAGGCTAATGGGTCGTAAGCAAAAATAGGTTAGGGTGGTGTTTTTACTTGATCCTGTAATTACTGCATAAAAAAGAAATACTTATTAACTAGTTTGGCTAGGTTAGTTAACTAGTCGTGCCTGATTTTCTGTTAATTAACTAGTTTGCCACCTGTATAATTATGGTATATAATTACGGTACTTGCTTATGTAATTAACTATATAAACTAGTTTGTTGTCTTTAATATAACATACAACAAGCTAATAGTACACTGTGTACTATTTGATATTACTAATCAATCTACTAAGCATATCTGCAATTTTGTTATCTAATCTTCTAATATGTTCAAATTTAATATGAAAATTATTTCTTTCTAAAATGTTATTGAAATGCAACCATCTATGACTATTATGCTTTCTATTATGCTCATTAGAAATAAATCTAACTATTGCCTCACAATTTGTTTTGATAATAAATGGTTTATGCAAAAATAATCTAAACTTATCTAATGCAGAGATTATGCCTTGAATTTCAAAATCTAAACTAGACCAAGTAAAGTTCAAGAAAGTTTCTTAAAGTATACTAGGCAATTTTTTCTTTTGATTTGGGGAAAATTATATGGGTTTAACTAAGAGGACTACTCCCCATCCTATTTTAGAACAATCTACATCTATGATCTTGTAATTTGTATTAATGAAAGTTCTAAAGGCTTGATTTAGTTTATTGCTAACTTAATTTGCTAAACTAATCTAATGTCTTCTTGATTAAAGAACTTTTGTCCTAATTTTCCTAATTTTCCATACAATGGTCATACCAACTTAAAGAGATTAGGAATAAAATTTATAGCGCAATTGACTCATCCTAAAAATGCTTGGAACTATTTTTGTTATTCCCACAGCCTTGTATAAGTTGTAATTGTTGTCAACTAGGTTTAAGTATGCAATAAAGTAAAGCCACATGGAAGGGCAAGAAGGTAAAAGCCACATGAAAGGGCAAGAATGTAAAAGTTAGGTGGAAGGGCAAGACAATAAATTCGCTCTATTAGGGTTTCATGGAAGAGGCATAAGAGAGTGAATAGTAGCCGTCGTCGGAAAGAGGCATAAGAGAGTGAACAAAAGCCGTAGTGAACAGTGTAGCTGTTGACGGAAGAAAAAGAGAAAACGAAGATTGGCCAAATCAGAGCAGACAGGTGGAAGGAGAAACCTGACGGCCAAAAACAGAAGGTCGGCAAAACAAGGAACGAATAATGGCTGAGTGAAAAAGGGAGAGAGAAACCCGATGGCCAAACAGGGGAAGGAGACAAAGAGGTGAACAGCCAAGTGGGTGAACGGAAAAAGGACGATACGGCCAAAATCAAATCCAACTGGATGGTGAGATAGATCTGGCTGGTTGGTAAGAGAGATCTGGTTGAACGAAGAGAGAGAAACCAAGACCACCTTCAGCAGAACAACAGAAAAAGAGAGAAAATACGAGACGGCTAAAGGGGGCTGGACGAATGACCTGAAGAGCAGACAGCAGATCTGCGACGGCATGAGACAAATGAACGACACGACAAAGGAGAGAAAATCGACTGGAAGAGAGAAAACCAGAGACGGAAAAAGAAAGAGCCAATGCCAAAACAGAGGGGTGGATGGCCGATGAACAGTGACCGGTAGAAAAGGGAAAAAAAATCTGATACAGCCAAAGGAGGTGTGGAACGAACAAGGGCAAACCAGAAACGTACGTGAGGTGAGCCATGAGACAGTGAGATCGTGGGGCAAGGAGATGGGTGAGACCGTGAAACGATGAAAGCAGGAGTTATGTGAGACAACGTAGAGAAGAAATTCGGCGAAACATCAGAAAGAACTCAATGTATTTCCAGATTTCTTCAAGAGAGGTTAGAGAGCATTGCAGTGAACTTCTAAGCGGCAGTGGAGTAGCCTTTCAATTCAACAGAGGCAAGACAAGCTAGAAGAAGGTTAGACACAATAAGTGACACTCTTTGTATTATACTTGCTTAGTAATTGCAATAGTGAAAGGAGCAGAGGATTAAGACGTCCATTGTAACTGGAATTCTTAAGTATAGTGGATAGTCTCGGTAAAGGAGAGTCCCTACCACCGTGGATGTATGTCATGTTGACGGAACCACGTAAATCTCGTGCCCTTAATTTGCTTTACGTTTTGTGTTTTGAATTGAGTTGTGAACGCAGCTAAAGTATCAGCCAACCCATAACCAAACGAAGACCTAAACAAGAACATCTGAATTGTTTATTAGGCAAGGTGTCTGAAAGGTGAATTTAGGGACTATTATGATTAGTAGGTAACAATAGATCTACCTTAGTCGAGTCTGAGAAAGAGTTCGCTTTTAAGAAGAGATTGAAGTTGTTCACTTACCTGCAAATTGCGAATTGTGGTGATACTGATTCACCCCCCCTTTCAATATCACAAACTAATAGATCCTAGGGAGAAGTCGGGAACTTCAATTTTTTTTCTTCTAACTTATTAGGAAATTCTAAAGCTTTCTAACTAATGTGAGGTTGAAGTTCTATTTGTCCTTGACCTATAATTACTCCTAAAAATAAGATTTTTCTTTTGAATAATTCCATCTTCTTTTTAGATAGAACTATTTTTGCCTTTTCTATTGCTTTGAAAATATGATTTAAATGTTGAGTATGTTCTCTAAGATTTCTAGAAGCTACTAACATGTCATCTATATAAACTAAACAAAAACCAAATTTCTTAAAAATACTATTTATAAATCTTCAAAAGACTGTTAATGCGTTTTTAAGACCAAAAGAAATAACATTCTACCCGAAATGTCCTTCACTACAAGTGAATATTGTCTAGTATTTAACTGATTCTTCTAACTTAAGCTAATTGTATTCTAATTTGAGGTTAAATTTACTAAATATTTTTCTATCTTAGATAATATTAAGTAGGCTACCTTTATCTAATATATTGTAAGTGTCATCCTCAGTGTTATCATTAAAGCGTTTATAATTGTAAACTATCCTAACTTTCCCTCATTTTTCTTCACTGTGATTACTAATTATAATGGCTGTTGATCTATAAAGTGATTCGCTCCTTCTAATTATTCCTAATTCTAACATTTGATTTGTTTTTTGAATTATAATTGTTCTCTTAGCGAGTATTCTAGATTCTAAGTCCTAATTACTATATCTGGGTTTTTGATTTTTAAATTAATTGTGGTTTTAACTTGATTTTTGGAAATGTCTTTTTCTATAAATCCTAATTTTTCTATACAACTAATCCATTGCTCGTATCTATTATCTGACTTAATTTCTAGACCTTTCTCTATTTGTTTATAGATTTCCTCTAAGGCTAATTTAACTGACTTTAAAGGTTTAATTAGTCAACCATTCGATGGTAGAATATTAGGATTAACAGAAGTAGTTTACAATGTCACCATTTAATTTAAGGATTGTAGTAAAAAATTTAGTATTAAGTATGCACTTCTATAGGTTAATGTTATACTAGTCAAAGAAAATATTTGTTATTTTCTTTTAGGTTTAAATTTCATAACCAGTCTTTTAAGTAGCATAACACTTAATAGAAACTGCATAACCATTAATAAAAACACATTCAAACATCAGAGTTGGCAAAGAAGTGTGGTGAGACCTGCCTCTTTATTCTTCTAAAGAAAATTCTTTTGGTTCTTGATCTTCTGTGCCTATTTCGGAACTAGCCCATTGGAATGAACTGGCTTCTCCGTATTATTTTAGGTTATTTAGTCCTATAAGTTCATCTAGTTCATTAATGATCTCATCTTCTTTTAAACTACTTGATTGGAGTTCTCTAACCATAAAGGTTGTTTCTAATTCTATTTCTTCATCTTCTATATCAGGTTAATTAACTGGCTGATGATTTCTAAATCTAATAATAGTAATACCTGTAAGGTCCTGATAAATACTGGCTTCTGCAGGGGTTATGGATCTAAGGCAATGGTTTCCTAAATGTCTATTGAACTTTCAAAATTGTCCTACTAATTGTTCTGAACTGATTTGTGGTGATTTAACTAAACAAATTCCTTTATTGACTACTTTGTCTATGATTCCTTTGATGTTAAGATTATAATGGACTCTTGAGTTATATGTGGCTTTTCCTAATATTCCTGTACTAATGATTGAATTATCTCCTCTAAATTGTTCATAACCTTTGGTCTGGATTCATATAGTAAGTTTTTCTAAATCTCTAATAGACTTAATGATCTGAGAAGTATAGTAAAATAATCCTACATTGTTATTAATGCCTGCTTCTATTGATGCTATCATAGCTTGATCTACTTGGTTTGACCATGACTGATCTAAGACCACTGAAAGGGTTTTGGTTCCCATTCCTTGTCTAGTAAGGCTTTTAATTCCTATAACTATATCATTACTAAGTGTAGGAACTTTTTATTTTTTTTGTTTAAGCTGTTTAATAGTTTTTCGATGAAAAAGCTGAATGTTTAAATTATTAGTAATGACATTGAAGTTTCTGACTTCTCCTTAGGATCTACTAGTTCATGATACTGAGAGGGAGGGTGAATCAGTATCACCACAATTCGCAATTCGTAGGTAAGTGAACAACTTCAACCTCTTCTTAAAAGCAAACTCTTTCTCAGACTCGACTAAGGTAGATCCATTGCTACCTACTAATCACAATATTCCCCAAAGTCACCTTTTAGACACCTTATCTAATAGACAATTCAGAAGTTCTTGTTTAGGTCTTCTTTAGGTTATGGGTTAGGTCATACTTTAGTTGCGTTCACAACTCAATTCAAAATACAGAACTTAAAGCAAATTAAGGACACATGAGATTTACGTGGTTCCGTCAACGTGACGTACATCCACGGTGGTAAGGACTCTCCCTTACTAAGACTATCCACTATACTTGAGAATTCCAGTTACAATGGATGTCTTAATTCTCTGCTCTTTTCACTATTGCAATTACTAAGCAAGTACAATACAAAAAGTGTCACTTACTGTGTCAAGCCTTCTTCTAACTTGTCTTGCCTCTATTGAATTGAAAGGCTACTCCACTGTCATTTAGAAGTTCACCGCAACGCTCTCTAACCTCTCTTAAAGAAATCTGGAAATACGTTGAGTTCTTTCCGATGCTTCGCTGAATTCCTTCTCTAAGTTGTCTCACAAAGCTCCTGCTTTCACAGTCTCACGGTCTTACCCGTCTCCTTGTCTCACGGCTCCCCTCATGTTTCTAGTTTGTCGTTCCACGTCTCACGCACATTTCTGGTTTGCACCCTTTGTTGGTCACACACCTCACACACGTTTCTAATTTGGCGTTTCATGTCTCACGTACATTTTTTATTTGAACACCTTGCTGGTCACACGCCTTACCCCCATTTCTGGTTTGCCCTTGTCTGTTTCACACCTCTGGACAGCTTGGTTTGCTCTCCCGGTGGTCTCCTCTTTCAAGGTTTCTCCTCTCTTCCCTTACGAACGGTGTGCTATCTACTCTCTTACCAATGGTGCATTTGCCTCTCCTCTTACCGTGAGTCACACGTTATGGTCTCACATTTCAACTTTGCTGGTCTCTCGTTTCAGCTTCGCTGGTCTCCTCAGCTTTGCTGGTCTCCCGTTTTAGGTCTCACGGCCTGGTCACCAGTTTTTGGTCACTCATTTCTAGTCTCCTGTTTCTGGTCAGTCACACCATTCTCTTGTCGTGCTCTTCTTTTGACGTTCTACTCTTTTGCCGTGTTGTCTCTCTTACCGTGTTGTCTCCTTGCCGTCCAGCCCCTTCTTTTACCATATCATATTTTCTCCCCTTCGACCCCCTGTTCTGGCGTTTTTCTTTTTTGGGCGTTTCTCGCTTTTTCTCTCTCTTCCAACGGCTGTGTTTTGGCCGACCTCTCTTGTGTTGGATGGTTTCTCTCTAGGTTTTGGTCGACTCCCTTGGTTGAACGGTTTCTCTTTTGTGTTTGGACGGTTCCTTCCTCTCTTTCAGTCGGTTGCTCTATTTTACCAACGATCTCTCTCTTCTTTGGGCTGTCGGATTTTCT
Source organism: Ceriops tagal (assembly GCA_021533255.1). NCBI lineage: Eukaryota > Viridiplantae > Streptophyta > Magnoliopsida > Malpighiales > Rhizophoraceae > Ceriops > Ceriops tagal. Next base: position 3,489,592 of record CM038608.1, read on the forward strand.
CTCCTTCCCCTATTCTGCCATCCTGGTTTTATCGTGCTGGTTTTCTCCTTCAGCTAGTGGTGGCTCTTCTTTGGCCTACCGTCTAGTCGTCCAGCCCCTTTCAGCCATCACGTATTTTCTCACTCTCAACCCCTGTTCTTTTGTGTAGGGTTTGGTGTTTTGCCGTGTATTCAATTGTGTTGGCCTTACCCTAATTTTGTCTTCCAAGGTCTTTATATACTCTCTTCCATGAAACCCTAATAGGGCTTACACGGCAGATTTATGTTCTTGCCTTTACACGACGAATTTACTTTCTTGCCCTTCCATATGACTTTACCTTCTTACCCTTCCATGTAGCTTTACTTTCTTGCACACTTAAACCTAGTTGACAACAATTATAACCCATATAAGGTTGTGGGAACAACAATCTCCCCCTTTGTAATTGTTAGCAACACTCATAACAAAAGCCACTATGCAGCAGATTCAACTCCCCCTTTCTTAACAGCTCCCCCTGCACTGTTGCTTCTCCCCCCCC
>CM038608.1:3490205-3511477 GCA_021533255.1 Ceriops tagal
CCCCCCCCTTTGCCGACCAATTACAAATCTGAAAAACTCACAAATTAGAGATGGAGGATTCACCTGAACTTCAGGCTTGACGAGGCATTTGCATAAATAGACTCAATCTGTGCTTTTCAAACAACTCTGTGGACAGAGATTTAGTTAGATCTTATGTAGCCTCTTCAACAAATTTAGGTTCAACTTGTGAGAGTAAAGCAGTAGCTCCCACAATTCTTCTTCTTATTGTAACTCCTGCTGATGGATCACCTATGATCTAATCTCCTTGATGAGCACTGGTCCATGTTTTCTTTGTCCTTCTTCCTTGCACTATCTTAGTTACAAGAGGATCTCTTTCTTCATCTTCAGACTCACTCTTCTCCAAGTCTAAACTTACTTCTTATTCCTTTTTTTTTTCAGGTTGGTCTGATTCTTCATCTACATTGAAGTCATCTTCTTCATTGTCCTCAGCTTCTCCATTCTGTATTGTTTTCCAATTCTCATCTATTCTCACATAACTGGAAGTGATCACTTTCCCAGCTTATATAGGAAAACTCTGTAACCTTTTGTCTTTGTTAAGTATCCCACAAAGATGCCTTCATCAGACCTAGCATTGAATTTTCCCAAGTTTTGCTCCTTGTTCTTCACAAAACATGGGCAGCCAAAGATTCTGAGATACTTGGCTATTATCTTTTTCCCACTCTATAGCTCATATGGAGTCTTATTAGTATTGGGCCTTAATAAAATTCTGTTCAGTAGGTGCACGGCTGTAAATGTTGCTTCTGTCCAAAATCTTGTGTGAAGCTTAGATTCCAGCAATAGAGTTCTTGCCATATCAACCACAGCTCTATTTTTCCTCTCTACCACCCCATTCTGTTGAGGTGTTCTTACTGCTGTCATCTGATGGTCAATACCATGCTTCTCAAGGTAATCTTCAAAAGCTTCATTTGTAAATTCAGTGTCTTGATCTGACCTCAATACTTTGATCTTCCTTCCACTCTTATTTTCAGCCAATCTTCTGTATCTCTTGAAGCAATTTAGAACTTCTGACTTGTGTTTGAAGTGCATGATATAGGTCCTTTTGGAATAATCATCAACAAACAAGATGAAGTACCTCTCACCATTCAACCCTTTTGTCCTTATCGGTCCACACAAATCAGTATGCACAATGTCAAGCACTACTTCAGAACTAAAATCTTTGGTCTTATACTGCTTTCTAGCATGTTTTCCTTTAGAGCATGCTGAGCAAACATACTCTCTCTCTCTCTTGAGGTCGGGAATGTCTCTGATTGCATAAGTAATGGTCAGCTTCCTCATGTTCTTCTGTGATAAGTGTCCCAGCCTCCTATGCCAGAGTTGATTTTCTTCTTCTTTGGTGAGTAAATAGCTTTTTGTCTCGTCCTTATTAATCACATATAAATTTCTAGCTGTTCTCTTTTCGGCTGCAACAGTATTCCCTTCTTTACTCTTTACTTGGCAACCTGTTTTTGTGAATATCACTTTATGGTCTTCATTGCATAGCTAGCTGATAGATGCTAGATTATTTGAGTCCTTCAACGTGCAGAACATCTTTCAGCTTTCCTTTTCCAGTATTCATAGACCCTTGACCACTAATGTTGAGTGAATCATCATTGCCAAACTTGACTCTGCCTTCTCTTGATTGGTTTAGCTTTGATAATTTACTCTTGTCTCCCATCATATGCAAAATGCATCCACTATTAAGGATCCACTGCTTATCCTTGCAATAAGCCTTTAGTGCAATTTCACCTATATTAGCCAACTCCCTTTTTGATTTATATTCCTTTTTTTGAACAGGGTGGAAGATAGCTTTCTCCTTTTTCTCAGCTTTCATTGCATCGATTGTTTTCACTGTGCCATTGAGTGCCTTCTCTTGCTCAAGGAGAAGTGTCATGCATCTCTTGGCATTATGGCTATCCTGCCTACACCTTTCACACTGTTCCAAGTTTGCCAATATAGCAAACTTGTTCTTTGAAGCTACTAATTTGGGCTTCCACCAATAATCCTCGTCAGTGTGTCCTTGCCTTTTACAGTATATGCAAGAACTCACGACAGTTGTTCTCCCCTAAGTTTTGTATCGTCTCCCCCTATATGCAGCATCGTATCTTTTCAAGTTGGAGACATATACTAGCTTTCTCCACCAGCAGTTACTCACCTTATAACCCCAAACTCTACAATAAAGGCAATGACCTTGAAACTGCCTCTTCTTAGGTCTGATCACAGCTTATCTTCTTCTGTTCATCACTTGCTATGTAGACAAAGTAGTTGGCTTCTTTGCTTGTGTGACTTTCATTTCAGTCACCTTCTTCTCCTTCTTCTGTTCAGCTGTAGCCCTAAACTAACTGACTTTCTTTTCTTTTTCAGATGTAGCAGCTATGGGCTGCTACTCTTTAACCACATACGTCATTTTTGGCCCTGAATTTGGTTTGATAACTATCTTCTCTTCTTCAGTTATCTTCTCCTAAGTCACAGCCTTCTCTTTCAACTTTTGTGGCAAAGTCTCATTCTTCTTTTCTCTTGCAGAGCTTGTTTCTCCTACCACTTCAAACTTCTGCAAGTTCTCTTTGCTACTTTTGAGTTGTTGCTAAAGTCTCAGCAACTCTTTCTCCATTTCTTCAATTTTTTAAGCCCTTGAGCCAAGCTCTACTGTAAGGTCCTCACATATTTTGATCTGTTCCTCAAATCTTCTCTTCAAGTCAATATGCTCAGCCCTTATTTCATCCTTTTGACTTTCAGCTTCCTTAGACTTTACTTCAACTTATTTTATATGGGCCTCTAACCTTCTTATGGTTCTGCCCCTTCTGATTATCTCCTTTGAAGCTGCTCCCAACTCAGCTTCAAGATCTGGCTCTTCTTCATCAACCTCCTTTTCCTTTTCAGAGGTTGAACTACCACCTTGAGCTGATGCCATAAAGGCCTGTTCATCTAATTCATATCTCTCCTTGAACACTTAAAGCTTAGCCTCCTTTATTCTGTCATTACCTTCATAGACTTTCTGCAATCTGTCCCATATCACCTTGGCAGATTTGCAGTCCATAACTTTAGCATACTCGACATCTGTCAATGCTAAAATGATGACATTTGAGGCCTTCCTATTTATCTCAAACTGCCTTAACTCCTTTGGGGTTGGGTCTTTACCTTCTTCCAGAGCGATAAAACCCTCTTGTATGTATTTCACCACGTTCATGCCCATGGTTGCAAATACCACTTACATTCTTGCTCCCTACATATGGTAGTTGGTTTCATTAAAGATTGGAACCTTCTTGTTGTAAGTAATACTGGCACTGGTACCGGCTTCCATTTCTCAGTATGCTAAACAAATCAAACTTCTAGATCCCTTTAAACTAGTACACCAAGCTGTTAAGCTTCAAACTGGTGAACTTGTACTCTGATATCAATTGAAGTTCTCAACTTCTCCCTAGGATCTACTAGTTTGTGATACTGAGAGGGGGAGTGAATCAGTATCACCACAATTCGCAATTCGCAGGTAAGTGAACAACTTCAACCTCTTCAAAAAGCGAACCCTTTCTCAAATTTGACTAAGGTAGATCTATTGCTACCTACTAATCACAATAGTCCCCAAAGTCACCTTTCAGACACCTTACCTAATAGACAATTCGGATGTTCTTGTTTAGGTCTTCGTTAAGTTATGGGTTGGATGATACTTTAACTGCGTTCACAACTCAATTCAAAACATAAAACGTAAAGCAAATTAAGGACACACGAGATTTACGTGGTTCCGTTAACGTGACGTACATCCATGGTGGTAGGGACTCTCCCTTACCGAAACTATCCATTATACTTGACAATTCCAATTACAATGGATGTCTTAATTCTCTACTCCTTTCACTATTGCAATTACTAAGCAAGTACAATACAAAAAGTGTCACTTACTGTGTCTACCCTTCTTTTAGCTTGTCATGCCTCTGTTGAATTCAAAGGCTGATCCACTACCGCTTAGAAGTTTACCGCAACACTCTCTAACCTCTCTTGAAGAAATCTGAAAATACGTTGAGTTCTTTTCGATGCTTCGTCAAATTCCTTCTCTAGGTTGTCTCACACAGGTCCTGCTTTCACCGTCTCACGGTCTCACCCGTCTCCTTGTCTCACGACTCCCCTCACGTTTCTAGTTTGCCGTTCCACGTCTCACGCACGTTTCTGGTTTGCACCCTTTTCTGGTCACACACCTCACACACGCTTCTGATTTGGTGTTTCACGTCTCACGTACGTTTCTGGTTTGCACGCCTTGCTAGTCACACGCCTTACCCCCATTTCTGGTTTACACTTGTCCGTTTCACACCTCCGAATAGCTTGGTTTGCTCTCCCGGTGGTCTCCTCTTTCAAGGTTTCTCCTCTCTTCCCTTACGGACGGTGTGCTGTCTCCTCTCTTACCAATAGTGTGTTTGTCTCTCCTCTTACCGTGAGTCACACGTTCTAGTCTCATGTTTCAGCTTTGTTGGTCTCCCGTTTCAACCTCGCTGGTCTCCTCAGCTTTGTTGGTCTCCCATTTTAGGTCTCACGGCCTAGTCACCAGTTTCTGGTCACCCATTTCTGGTCTCCTGTTTCTGGTCAGTCACGCCGTTCTCTTATCGTGCTCTCCTTTTGACGTTCTACTCTCTTGTCGTTCTGCTCTCTTGCCGTGTTGTCTATTTGCCATCCAACCCCTTCTTTTGCCTTATCGTATTTTCTCCCCTTCGACCCCCTGTTCTAGTGTTTTTCTCTTTCGGGCGTTTCTCGGTTTTTCTCTCTCTTCCAACAGCTTTGTTTTGGCCGACCTCTCTTGTGTTGGATGGTTTCTCTCTAGGTTTTGGCCGACTCCCTTGGTTGAACGGTTTCTCTTTTGTGTTTGGATGGTTCCTTCCTCTCTTTCAGCTGGTTGCTCTGTTTTGCTGACGGTCTCTCTCTCTTCTTTGGGCTGTCGAATTTTCTCTCCTTCCCCTGTTCTACCGTCTTATTTTTGTCGTGCTAGTTTTCTCCTCCAACTGGTGGTGGCTTTTCTTTGGCCTACCATCCAATCGTCCAGCCCCCTTCAACCATCACGTATTTTCTCACACTTGACCTTTATTCTTCTATGTAGGGTTTGGTGTTTTGCTGTGTATTCAATTGTGTTGGCCTTACCCTAGTTTTGTCTTCCATGGTCTTTATATACTCTCTTCCATGAAACCCTAATAGGGCTTACGTGGCAGATTTATGTTCTTGCCCTTACGCGGTGGATTTACTTTCTTGCCCTTCTCTATGGCTTTACCTTCTTGCCCTTCCACGTGGCATTACTTTTTTACACATTTAAACCTAGTTGACAACAATTACAACCCATACAAGACTATGGAAACAACAGACATTAACTACTTCTTCTTAAGTATTTCTAACCTAAATATTTTTCTATCCTGGATAAGATTAAGTAGGCTAACTTTATTTGGTATATTGTAAGTGTCATCCTCAGTATTATCATTAAGGCAGTTATAATTATAAACTATCCTAACTTTCCCTCATTTTTCTTCACTATAATTTCTAACTATAAAGCAATCATGATTGAATATTAGAACTAAAATCACTTAGTATAACATGTTTTAACTGTAGGTATTATTCAGATATAAGTAAAAGATGCTAGTACAATAATTGTGGTTTAGAAGCATGTTTTATTTACATTAGGAAACTTTATAACAGAGATGCACTAGTTAGAGAAAAGTCCACCAAGCCACGAATAGATATAGAATTCATAACTGAACGAGTAGAAAGACATAACTTAGAAATAGAAAAACTTAAAACACAAGTTAAAAACCTAGAAGAACAAATAGGAGTCTTAATAAAAAAACCTCCAGAAAGTAGTTACATGGTAGAACAAATACCCTTAGCATGTAAACCTAGTAAAAGACAAAATCACTAAACTGTAGAATGTAGAATTTGGTTCAACTAAACCTAGTTTATAGAACTTATAGCCTTAATAGATACAAGGAGTACAAAATCTATAATTAGTGAAAATTTGGTTTCACAACAATTTAGAAAGAAACTTAGTTATCCTATAATTAGACAACCTAAGCAGACAAATCATTAAAGATCAAATAGCCCAACTTTACCAAAATATCATAAGCCTAAAAGTAGAATAGTTAGAAGTCCATGCCTAAACACCATCATCATCTAAACTAAGCCCAAAAAGAAGGCCCTTTCGTTTTCCTCACCACTTCTACCAAATACCTCCTTTTGTAAAACTTAAGAAAAACGTATCTCCAGAAGAGGTCAAATTCGCATTATGAATGAGAACTCAAGGAACCCTCAGTCTATTACCCCAAACAGTTAGAAATTTAATTACAGAAAAATTAGAAGTTTCATTCATCTAGTCCTTAATGTCACTTTAGAAGTTTCTTATGGAAAACTTTTTCACCCACTCTATTAAAGATGACATTCAAGTAGTTTAGCATAAGAAAACCAACCATTTGGATAGTCAAGGAGAAAAATAGATAGAGTTTGGTCTTCTTTATGCTATCCTCAATCTAGATTTGTTTAAGGATAAAAGGATGGTCCTTCAATTATTAAACCATGGAATGATCAGTTATATCAAAATTAGTAAAACCTTGGTAGACCAATCTCTCTCAGACTTCAAGAATAGATTCCAAGTGATCTATAAAATTATCCTTGAAGAAGATGAAAATTTTGGAAATCAGATCTACTCAACTATCCCACATGTCAACAATTAGGAAATCAAACCAGCACTTCACAAAATATTCATCTTTTTATCTATTCAAAAGATCGACTTAATGACTCAGACAACACAGATTATTCAAAAGATGACATTGAGATGGCTAACATCATCAACCAGTAAGAAAGATAAGTAGGAATCTACTTTTAGCAACAAGACAAATATTTTTACTCAACACTAGCTCAGTATTAGCTATATTTGTTACTTTTCAATTGTAACCTTACTTTAGTTTATTGATAAGGGCAAATTAAGTCTTTGTATAGACGTACCCTCCAATATAAATAAGAAGAGAAATCAATCACTGAGAGTATAAAATCAAGCATTGAATGACAATCTCAAATATTTTCAAATCATTTCTCTTCCTCTGTAAGCATTCATCACCCTTAAATAAAGTTTGAAGTTTTATTTATAAGGTATGGTTGGCTAAACTCCTTTTAAATTTTTCTTTTTCCAAGTACTTGTATGTATTAGTAATTAGTTAGATTATTATTAATAATCTAATTAAATTATTTGAGACATAATCAATCTCAATAACATAAATTTTGGTTAAAAAACCCTTAGTGTTAAGATTCTATAAAAGACTCTAAGTAAGGTATCAAGGGCATAGATAAGTCCCGTTTTTAGAGCTGAAGGAAAGAGGTGAGCAGATGTGAATACTAAGAGTTAAACTTTTTCAAGATGTATCTTCTAACGATTGGTTAGTTATCAAGTAAGTTAATTAGATTAATAATAATAACCCATAATTAAGAGCAATTTGCATGTTAGGAAAAGGAGAAAGAAAGCTTTAAGTCCCCATACGAGTTTCTTTTAAGTTTAAATTTTAAGCTTTCTTGCATGTTAGTGAACTAAGTCTCTCTAGATAAAAAATTTAGTGTTAAGTATGCATTTCCACAAGTTAATGTTATACCAGCCAAAGCAAATATTTGTCAATTTCTTTTAGGTTTAAATTTCATAACCAGTCTTTCAAGTAGTATGACCTTTAGTAAAAACTGCATAATCATTAACAAAAACACATTCACTTTTCCAACTAACACATACATCCAAACATCAAAGTTGGCAAAGAAACGTGGTGAGACCTGGCCCCTTATTCTTCTAAAGAAAATTCTTCTAGTTTTTGATCTTCTATGCCTATTTCGGAACTATCCCATTGGAATAAACTGGCTTCTCCCCATTCTTCTGGGTTATTTAGTCCTATAAGTTCATTTAGTTTGCTAATGATCTCATTTTCTTCTAAACTGCTTGATTGGAGTTCTCTAACCATAAAGGCTATTTCTACTTTTGTTTCTTCTTCATCTTCTATGTTGGGTTAATTGACTGGATGATAATTTCTAAATCTAATACTAATAATACCTATAAAGTCCTGATAAATACTAGCTTCTAAAGGGGTTATGGATCTAAGGCTATGGTTTCCTAAATGTCTATTGAGGTTCCAGACTTGTCCTACTAATTGTTCTAAACTGATTTGTGGTGGTTTAACTAAACAAATTCCCTTACTAGCTACTCTGTCTATGATTCCTTTGATGTTAAGATTATAATGGACTCCTGAGTTATTTGTGAATTTTCCTAATATTCCTATGCTAATGACTAAATTATCTCCTATAAACTATTTGTAACCTTTGGTCTGGATTCATATAATAAGTTTTTCTAAATCTCTAATAAACTTAATGATCTAAAGAGTACAGTAAAATAATCCTACATTGCTATTTATGTCTACTTTTATTGATGCTATCATAGCTTAATCTACTTGGTTTGACCATGACTGATCTAAGACCACTAAAAGGCTTTTGGTTCCTGTTCCTTGTTTAATAAGGCTTTTAATTCCTATAACTATCATTACTAAATGTAGGAACTTTTTGTTTTTTTGTTTAAGCTACTTAATAGTTTCTGGATGAAAGAGCTGAAAGTTTAAATTATTAGTAGTGACACTAACTACTTATTTTTTAGTATTTCTAACCTAAATATTTTTCTATCCTAGATAAGATTAAGTAAGCTAGCTTTATCTAGTATATTATAAGCATCATACTCAGTGTTATCATTGAAACGCTTATAGTTGTAAACTATCCTAACTTTCCCTCGTTTTTCTTCACTATGATTTCTAACTATAAAATGATCATGATTGAATATTAGGAATAGGATCACTTAGTATAACATAGAAAGAGGAGAGGTTGGGCTATTTGGTCTTTTTGATCTTTAATAGTTTGTCTGTTTAGCTTGTCAGCCACATTAAGTTGGGCTATTTCTATTTGCTAGGCTTGGAATTGTTCTTGAAGGACTAATATTTCTAGTGGAGCTTAGGCTACTCTATTAAATGTGAGGCTTAGTCTAGTTGACTATCCACACTTGATTGATTAAGGAATTTCTCCCGTTTCTAAGACTTTTTTTTGATTATGCTTCTACAAAGAAATTTAGGCTTATATATTGTCTGGCAAATTCTAAGACTTGAAAGAAATTAAGGAAACCTTTCCAAATAGTTTTTTCATAAGTTTTGATTTGAAGAACTACTGAGACTCAATTATTGTAGATGTCAGGGGTAACATCCTTAACTACTATGTATAATAGGAAGGCTTTTCCTTTTTTAGGTGCATGGTTCTTAGAAAAGTAGTAGGAGAGAGCATTTAGAGCTCTAACCTTCCTATCTGGGGTGTTAGCTGTGTAAAGATGGTCTAACAAAAAGTGCTACTTAAGTAAAATAGCTAATTGAGAAAGAGTTTAGAAAGCATATTTAGAAGGAATTAGTGGTAAGGCTAATGGGCCGTAAACAAAAAGAGTTGTTTGGGTGGTGTTTTTCCTTGATCCTGCCATTACTGCATAAAGAAAAATTACTTATTAACTGGTTTGGCTAGGTTAATTAACTAATTGTGGCTGATTTTCTACTAATTAATTGGTTTGCCACATGTATGGTTATGGCAAGCAACTACAGTGCTTGCTTGTGTAATTGACTATATAAACTAGTTTGTTGTCTTTAATACAGCATGCAACAAGCTAATAGTACATTGTATGCTATTTGTATTACTGATCCTCTAATATGCTCAAATTTAATATGAAAATTATTTCATTCTAAAATGTTCTTGAAATGTAACCATTTACGACTATTATAATTTTTACTATACTCATTAGAAATAAATTTAACTATTGCATATTCTAACAGTAAATGGTTTATGCAAAAATAATCTAAACTTATCTAATGCAGAGATTATGCCTTGAATTTCAAAATCTAAACTAGACCAAGTATTTCATTCAAGAAAGTTTCCTTAAGTATACTGGGCAATTTTTTCTTTTGATTTTAGGGAAAACTAAGTGGGTTTAACTAATAGGATGGCTCTTTATCCTGTTTTAAAACTATTTACTTCTATGATCATGTAATCTGATTCTAATGGAAGTTCTAAAGGCTTGATTTAGCTTATTACTGAATTAATTTGCTGAATTAATCTAATGTCTTCTTGATTAAAGAACTTTTGTCCTAATTTTCCTAATTTTCCATATAATGGTCCTATCAACTTAGAGAGATTAGGAATGAAATTTTTAGTGTAATTGACTAATCCTAAAAATGCTTGTAACTGTTTCTTTTCTTCTAGCTTATCAGGAAATTCTAAAGCATTCTAACTAATATGAGGTTGAAGTTCTATTTGTTCTTAACCTATAATTACTCATAAAAATGATATTTTTCTTTTGAATAATTTCTTCTTTTTAGATAGAATTATTCCTACCTCTTTTACTACTTTGAAAATCTGATTTAAATGCTAACTATATTCTCTAAGATTTCTGTAAGCTACTAAGATGTTATCTATATAAACTAAACAAAAATCAAATTTCTTAAATATACTATCCACAAATCTCTAAAAGACTGCTAGTGCATTTTTAAGACCAAAAGAAAGAACATTCCAGTCGAAATGTCCTTTACTACAAGTGAATGTTGTCCAAGGTTTAACTGATTCTTCTAACTTAAGCTGATTGTATCCTAATTTAAGGTCAAATTTACTAAATATTTTGGTATCCTACACTAGCTTTATCTATTATATTGTAAGCATCATCTTTAGTGTTATCATTGAGGCACTTATAGTTGTAAACTATCCTAGCTTTCCCTCATTTTTCTTCACTGTGATTTCAAACTATAAAGGCTACTGATCTATAAGGTGATTTGTTTCTTTTAATTGTTTCTAATTCTAACATTTCCTTAATTTGTTTTTTGAATTTTAATTGTTCTCCTGACAAGTATTCTAGATTCTGAGTCCTAATTACTATGTCTAGGCTTTTGATCTTTAAACTGACTGTAGTTTTTGTTGAGCTCATCTTTAATAGCTAATGTTGAATTTGTTGTTAACACCATCTCACATAGTTATATGTGTTGATTTGAAATTATAAATGTCGTTGAGATGCAGAGAGGTCATTAGGAAAAACCGGTGATAATAGGCCAACCCTAAAGTTAAGGAGTTAATATTGATCGTGACCTTAAATTTTAAGGGTCAAGATTAATAGTTGACTATTGATCATTGACCCTACATCTTAAGAAGTCAATGTTGACCATTGACCTTAAATTTTAAAATTCAAATCTAACCGTTGATTGTAGGGTAACCTTTGGGAATCAACGATGACCGTTAATGATCATGTAACCCTAATCTCAAGACTCTATAAATACCCTTATACGTCTTGAAAAAAAGAAGTGTGTTACAAAAAATTAAGAGAGCCGACCAAAGAGAGTTGAATGGCAAGAGAAGAGGTAACCAACAAGGGAGGTGCAGCTAGCCAAAAGGGAAAGCAAGATAGCCAGCCAATAAGGAGAGAGAGGCAACAAGGATTGCAATAACCGACCATCAAAAGGCTATTAGCAGTAGCCACCAACAAGTCCTACAACAAGGAAGACAAACTAGTAGGTCCTATAGCAATGGAGACAAACCAGGAGGTCTTGTAGTAAGGGAGACATACGAGAAGGTCCTTACAACAAGGGAGACAAACCTGAAGGTCCGGTTGTAAAGGAGACAATCTGGGAGCCTATACCAGAACTAGCACCAAGGGGAGCCTATACCAAAACTAGTAGCCACTAATAAGTCCAGCAAAAGGTGTTAAAGAACCAATAATTGCACAAGGAGAGGTGCAAATTGCAAGTCCGATAGAAGGTGGTGCAGCAAAGGAGGTCCCTACACTAATAAACCAGCAGCCCTACACCAGCAGCACCAGTAGGAGGTCACTGTACCAGCAAACCAGCAGGCGTGCACCAATAACACCAGCAAAAGCTCCTTGCACTTACAAACCAGCAAGCATGCACTAACAGCATTAACAGGAGTTTCCTACACTCACAGCACATCCCTGCACCAGCAACATGTCCAAGAGGTTATAGAGAGGAGATCCACGATGCCACTGTGGTAAGGAAAATACTTAAAACCTTGTCAGAAGCTTACAACACCAAAGTCTTTTCCATAAAAGATAAAGATCTGGATAGGCTACCCTTAGATGACTTGCACAATATATTAATGACTTATAAAATAAGAATAACCCCAATGAAGAAAGAAAAGATATCTAAGGTAGAGAAAGAACTGACCTTCATAGCAATGAAGAAGTTAAAGATTAAAGACCAAACAAAGGAATTCGTCAACAGCTCCAAAGACAAAGATGGTGATACTGAATTGGATGAGGTTATAACATACATCACTAATAATATGAGGAAAGGAAAAGAGAAGTACAAGGGAAAACTACCCTTGAAGTGCTTTAGCTGTGGAGCAATTGGACACTTTGTCGTAGACTACCCAAAAAGAATAGAAGCAAGCAGCGATGATGATGATGAACCTACCCCAAGGTAATGAACAAAGAAATCCAGCTATCTTAAAGTTGGAAACTCAAATGTCAAAGGGAAAAAGCAATTCTTTATATTCAAAAGAAGAAATTATTTGACCAAGCTAGATGAAGAGGATTCTAAAGAAGAAGTTAATGATGATTCCGATGATGAGGCTACAAAAGATATGCTAGTCGCTTAAGTAGACAATGACTAAGAATCTTCAAGTGAGGAGGAATCAATAGAAGAGGAAAAGGATAAGTTGTTGTAATAACTTAAGAATAAGTTAAAAACTTGTTAGGTAAAGGAATTTAAAGCAAAAAAGAAGGAATATTTGAAGAGAATTGAGGAGCTGAGCGTACTTGAGGTAGAGCATGGCAAGATACACAAAGACCTTAATGCTAAGCTGATTGCACAAGGGCAAGAGATGCTGACTTTGCAAGCTAAGCTTCACAAGGCCGAGTTCGAGTTTAATGAGGACTGGTTTAGATCTCACACTAAGAGGGAGGTGAATCAACGTATGATATCCTCTTTTTACAAATTGATTCAAATTTAATCTTTGTGGCTTATTAGAGTCGATAATCCAATTTTTAATTTTTTCCTTTATGTAAATGCAACCGTACCAAAAAGAAACAATGCGCAAATACCCAAGAGCACACCACAATTTTTACGTGGTTCATTCACAAGGTGTGAGCTACATCCACGATGTGATAAGACACTCGTAAATCACACAATCCACTCTTGTTATCAAAGGATATACTAATGTTGAGGAAAGATCACTCCTTCACTACTTGTGGAAAGACTACTCCTTAACCACTTACAATGATCTCCCGATCACTCCAAGGGTATCCCACCTTATTTTTCAACAAATCTATTGAGAGTTTATGAAAAAAACCTATCTTGGAGAACAATTGCTTAATATATACAGTCTGCTAAAGCAAAATATAGATCTTCTCCTTCCTTCATTGCCGGTGTTATCTCACCCGCTGTCGATGCTGCTCACGCATTGCCACTGCTGTCTGCGTACGCTATTAATGCTGTTCATACGCACTGTTAATATTGTTCGTACATGCTACCACATCTGTCCGCTGCTATCTGTGTACGTTATAAATGCTATATGTACGCGCTGTTGCTACTGTCCGCGTGCTCTACGCCTACTGTCCACACATGTTGTGCCTACTGTCTACACAAGTTGTTCCCACTATCCACGTGCTTTACGCCTGCTGTCCGCACACGCTATATGCCCACTATCTGTGCTTTCTACGTTGCTGTCCATGTGCGCTATGGTTGCTGTCCACGTTCTCTGCACGTTCTATCCGCAAGCGCTATGGCTGGTGTCTGCACCCTCTGCCCCTGCTATCTGCAAGCCCTATGCCTACTGTCCACGCTCTCTGCGCCTACTATCCACGCACACTGCGACTGCTATCCATGCTCTCTGCACCTACTATCCGCACCCACTATTCTTGCTATCTGCGCGTACTGTGTCTGTTGTCCATGTATGCTACTGTTGCTATCTGCGCACGCTGCTACTTTCCTCATGTGCTATTGAATTTTCTCATGCCGCTGCTACTCTCCCCGCACATTGCAGCAGTTTTCTCTAGCCACTGTTACTCTCCCAACACGCTACAACAAATTTCTCGCACTATTGCTGCTCTCTGTGCGTGCTACAACAACTTTCTCACGCCACTACTGCTCTCCACACGTGCTACAGCAGTTTTCTCACGCCGCTGTTGCTCTTTCTGTGCACTGCAACAAATTTCTCGCACCACTGTTGCTCTCCCCACGCGCCGCAGCTGTTTTCTTGTGCCATTATTGCTCTCCCTAATTGTTACAACTATTTGCTCATGCCACTGTTGCTATCCCCGCGCATTGGCTATTGGTGTAAAACCCTTCTGCTGCTACTCCACCACCTCCTAGCTACTGCTCCTTTTTTCTTTCACTCCTTGGCCGGCTACCTTGCTACCTCTCCTTGGCGTTTACTGCACTCTCCTTGGCTGGTTACCTTGCCTTCTTTCCTTAATGGCTGCTGCTCTTACCTTGGTCGCATGCCTTGCCTTCTTTCTTCCTCTCCTAGATCGGCTACCTTGCCTTCTTTCCTTAGTGGCTGCTGCTCTCACCTTGGCCGATTGCCTTGCTTAATGGCTACCTCCTCTTTGTCGTTCACTTCCCTTTTTCCTTAGGTTTGCCTCTTACCTTTCTCTTTATCGTTCACTCAATTTTTTGTAGCCCCTTTTATTCTTTTTGTAAGACACCTAAAGGTATTTATAAAGCCTTGGGATTAGGGCTACCCGATCATCAATGGTCATCATTAATTCCCATATGTTGCCCTATAATCAATGGCTAGATTTGAATCTTAAAATTTAGGGTCAATGGTCAATATAGACTCCTCAACACCAGGGTTAACTAGCCATCACCAGTTTTTCCCAATGACCTCACTACATCTCAATGGCATTCTTAACATCAAATCAACACATATAATCGTGTGAGATGGTATTGACAACAAATCCAACACTAGCCATTAAAGATGGGCTCAACAAAGCTAAAAAAGCATAAATAAAGCTTTATGCAAGCCCTAAAAGTGAAAAGAGAGTCATCATCAGCAAATGTCAGCAAGGAAGATACTACCAGAAAGTTGGATGAGTGTCTAAGCAATCAAAGACTTTATTTCATAGGGAAGAAAGGACTTGGCTACATTGAAAAGCCGAGTGAGAAGGTAGAAGAAAAGAAAAAGATTATGTTTGTGCCTAAAAGCAAGCATAATGACATGCTGGAGAAGAAAGACCAACCTAAGTTAAAATGGGTTAGGAAAGATGTGGTGGAGACTCCTATCTACAGGAGACAGATTGTTAAAGATAAAGAGAAGGTTGTCACACCAGCTACTAATGAAAGAAGACATAAACTTGGTAAAAGAAGTAAATCTAGGTCCGAAGGTTTTTGTTGGAGTTGTGGTGAGTATGGGCACAAGGCTAATGCATGTTGGAATACTTGGCCTATAATGAAAAGGAGTGTAAGGCAAGAGTCTAAGGGGAGACTCTATCAAGAAAGGAGGCAATCTTAGGTGGAAAGAAGTCATATTCCACTGAAAAACAAGTCTAATTTGCTAGAAGAGATTTATGGAAGATATGAAAGGGTTGGACACGCTGTTGAGGACTACTTGACATTATTGCCCGGTCAAAGAATGCAAAGGAAAACACTTACACATGCTTCCACATTCAACCAAAGAAGAAGAAGAACAAAAACATTTATGGTTATAAAAGTAACCTTAAAAGCTTCTAAGAAAAAAAGTCATGGATCTTAAATAGTGTTTACTCTTCATATATGAGAGGAGACTCCAAGAATTTCAAAAAAGTAGTAAAATATGATGGAAAATCAGTCAAATTTGGCAATGATGGTGCCTTAAAGATTAAAAGTATCGGTGCTGCTAAAATTAGTGCAAAAAAGATGAAATTAAAGAAAGTGCTTTATGTTGAAAGGCTAAAACACAATCTTATTAGTGTTGGCTAGCTTTGTGATGATGGATATGAAGTTACTTTCAATAAGAGTGGCTACACAATGAAAAGATTAAGTGATAGTGTTTTTCTTACTAAGGGTGAAAGAACAAATGAAAACTTATACCAAGTTTTCATAAGCAAAAACACATACTACATGAGCACCGAAGATGAGAATGTGTTGTGGCATAAAAGATTAGGACATCTTGGTCAAAATGGGCTAAACTTATGCATTTAACCACCTCCTAAAGGTTAAGATATACCTTCAACCCCTTTCTTTTTTCCTCTTCTATTATTCTTTAGATTTGTTGTCAAAGGGGGAGATATTTTGTATAAATTCAAAGAGAGTATATACTAATCAAAAGAGGGAGTAGCTTGATGAATAAAAAGGAAGAAATTGTCAAGTGAGAGAAGCAGAAAGGGGGAGTTAAACCTAGTTAAGGGAGATGTATGTTTCAAGGAGAGCTGTAAATGACAATGTGTAGGGGGAGCAGTAAATGTTAACAATTGTTATATGTGCATTGTTAAATTGAATGTGCTACCAACAAATCTAAAAAGAGAGATTATTGAACTCATCTTTAATGGCTAATGTTAAATTTGTTGTCAACACCATCTTACATGGTTATATGTATTAATTTATGATTATGAATACCGTTGAGATATAAAGAGGTCATTGGGAAAAGCCGATGATAATAGGTCAACTCTGATGTTGAGGAGTCAATATTAACCATGACCCTAAATTTTAGGGGTCAAGATTGACTGTTGACTGTTGATTGTTGACTGTTGACCATTGACCCAAAATTTTAGGAAGTTAATATTGACTATTGACCCTAAATTTTAGGACTCAAACCTAGCCGTTGATTGCAGGGCAACCTTTAGGAATCAACGATAATCGTTAATAATTGTGTAACCTCAATCTCAAGACTCTATAAATACCCCTATGTGTCTTGCAAGAAATTAGTGTGTTACAGAAAATTGAGAGAGTTGGCCAAAGAGAGATAAACGGCAAACTTAAAGGCAAAAAGAGAGGTAAACGACAAGAGAGGAGGCAACCACCAAGGGAGGTGCAGCCAACCAAGAGGAAAAGCAAGGTAGCCAACCAAGAGGGAGAGAGAGAGAGGTAGTAAGGATTACAGCAGTCAATCTTCACAAGCTTGATTATAGCAACCAAACATCACAAGGTTACTAGCAGTAGCCACCAACAGGTCCTGTAATAAGGAAGACAAACCAGTAGGTCCTATAGCAAGGGAGACATACCAGAAAGTCCTACAATAAGGGAGACAATCTAAAAGCCTATAACAGAACCAGTAACAAGGGGAGCCTATACTAGAACCAGCAGCCACTGACAAGTCCGGTAGAAGGTGTTGAAGAACCAGAAACTACACAAGGAGAGGTGCTGATTGCAAGTCCGACAGAAGGTGGTGTAACAGAAGGAAGTCCCTTCACCAGTAAACCAATAGCCCTGCACCAGTAGCATTAACAAGAGGTCACTGCATTAGCAAACCAGCAAGCACCAGCAAGAGGTCCTTACACCAGCAAACCAGTAAGCATGCACTAGTAGCACCAGCAAGAGTTTCCTACACCAACAACACATCCAAAAAGGTATACCAACACCAGTAGCATGTCCCTACACCAGCAGCATGTCCAGGAGGGACTACCAGCACTAGCAGCACGTCCGGAAGACTATACCAGCAAATGTAGCGTGTCCAACAACCAAATCAATAAGTGCAGGCAACGATACTAGCCCACGTATATGCAGCAACGTGAGCAAACAATAGCAATCTGCACGAATAGCAACAACAACATGAAATAATAGCAATAACGCGCGTGGATAATAGCAGTGGCACGAGCAGACAACAGTAACGACACGAGCAGATAGTAACAACACGCGCGGATAGCAGCAGTGAGTGAGTAGATAGCAACAGTGTGCGTGGACAACAGCAGTGTAAGCGGATAGAAACCGTAAGGTGAGCAAACAGTAGCAATATGTTTGGACAAAAGCAACAACATGCACAAACAGCAAATGCAATGTATACAGACAACATGAGCAACACGTGCAAACAGCAGGCGCAGTGCATGCAAATAGCAACAACATATCCAGAAGGCTATACTAGTAAGTATAGTGTACCTAGCAACAAAGACAACAAGAGCAACGCATGCGAACAAAAACAGCAGCGCGCGTGGACAACAGCAACACGTGCATACAGGAAATGCAGTGCATGTGGCAGTAATAGCAATGCATGCAAATAGCAACAACGTGCATAAACAGTAGTAACAATGCGTGCGGACATCAAAGAAACATAACGAGCAATAATAGCATATGCCTTGATTTAATGAGTAATGAAACACCTATAGACTAATGAGTTTTTCTAAGACTTGGGGTCACTTTTAAGTTTACCTTATTGAAACACCTATAGACTAATGGTTAGGTAAAAGTAATTAATTACATAATCATCCAAGGTTTGAAAAAAAGATCAAGAAAGGCAAAATGCTTGTGGATGGAGAAGCTATCATGAATGCATGTGTGTACCACATAAGCTAATAAACCATAAGCTATCATGAATGCATGTGTGTACCACAGGCTAATATTCACAAGACAGGGTGAGTTCACATTTAAATATGTATTGGAATTAAGCTTCCTCCCATCAAACAATGAAATTAAATATAAGACCTCAATTATTAGACTTAGTCTAAACTAAGTATTAAGAATCAAAGAGATAAAGATTTACAACAACTCATAACTAGTCTTAAAATAGGTGAATGATGAATTTAAAACAAAAAGGAACAATATAGCCAAAAATCCATAAAAGTTTACATCCTCCAGAAAACACTCATTAAAGAAGGGTGAATGTTATCTTAGAATATATCCTTTAAGTGGCTAAGACTTAAACAAATGCCCTAGTAAAATAACAACTAACATGGAAGTGTCATTCAAAAGAGCAATCTTTATAAAGACTTTAACATAACCAAGTTATGAAGCACCGACGAAGCAAGTATTAGAAGTCAACATAACCCTTTCATAAATAGGCCTAATTGTCACATACTTGTTAAGCACATAACTCCCCAAGGGAAAAGTGAAAACTTGACACCTATAGCTAAAGGTAGCTAATTACTTGTTGATTCACATATCAATGATCCTTAAACATGTCCCTCTTCAAGTGCCTAGCTAGAGAAGAAGCAAAGTCCTTTAAGAAATTTATTAAGACATCTATAAAATCCACGTAATAAGCAAAATTCTTTCTTAAAGGTGATTAGATATGGTTATTACTAGCCTATCATGAATGTAAATGCCATAAAATTGGTATGGAAATGCAAAGCATATCAATAATTCTCCTACCACTAATTCCTTATCATACACCTAATGCTAATGCCATCTTTGTGGCTATTCACTAAGTAAAGACTAGCCTTCATTGGTCCATTTCTAATGGCTACAAAGAGATGCAAATTTGCTATATTCACTATTAATTACTTCACAAAGTGAGCAAAAGCCTAAGCCCTCACAACAATCATGGAAAAACAAATATAAGCCTTCATATGAAAGAATGTGGTCTATAGGTTTAACACCCCCACACAATTATCAAGAACAATAACCAATAGTTTAACAATATTAAATTTAGAGAGTTTTTCTAAGACTTGGGGTCACTTTTAAGTTTACCTTATTGAAACACCTATAGACTAATGGTTAGGTAAAAGTAATTAATTACATAATCATCCAAGGTTTGAAAAAAAGATCAAGAAAGGCAAAATGCTTGTGGATGGAGAAGCTATCATGAATGCATGTGTGTACCACATAAGCTAATAAACCATAATAAGGGAGAGCTGCTTTCTCCTTGTATTTGGAATGAAGGTAATAGTGCCAACAATAATAAGTGAGTTTAGTTATAAGTACCAATAATTCAACAAAGAAAATAATGACGAAGAGTAACAAGGCAAGCTTGATCTTATATACAAGGCACATGAATAAACCTTCATATAAATGACGTCATACCATAAAAAGATGACATAATGTCTCAATAAGAGAGTAAAAAAGTGGTTATTTTGCAAAGGTGACTTAGTGTTGTGAAAATCAGAGGCCAAGAAGTAGTACTTAAGAGTTACTGCATTTAGGAATTAGATATAAGCACACTAAAAGCCTTTTTGCTTAGTGATAAAGCTAAAAGCTATTTAAGGTGCCTTATACGAGTGCACTGCACACAGGCTTCTTGCTTAATGATAAAGCTAAGGGTCATATAAGGCCTTTACTCAAGTGAGCCACATTAACCTCCTACCGAAGGCACCCTATGTAAGTACACCATAAAGGCTTATTGCTTAATGATAGAGCAAAAGGTTGCTTAAGGAACCATGTGAGCATGTTACATAAGTCTCCTATCGTGAATGTTTAAGGTACCACATTCGAGTAAGTTACTTATGTTTTTTGCCTAGTGATAAAGCCAAAAGATACATATAGTAGTTCATATAAGCATGACACACAAGCTTTTTGTAATGAATGCCTAAGGTGTCATATTTAAGCAAGTCACACATGCTTTTTACTTAATGATGAGGCCAAAAGCCACCTATGGTAGTCAATGTAAGCATGACACACAAGCATTTTGCTAAGAATGCCTAAGGTGCCCAACACAAATGTTTCATATGGGCTTTTGCCTAACAACAAAGCTAAGATTCATTTAAGGCACTATATAAGTACACCATATAAGCCTCCTATCAAAACTGCCTAAGGGACTCCATATAAATATGCCACATAAGCTTTTTGTCCTTTGACAAAGCTGAGAACTACCCAAGGTGCCCTAAATGAGTAAGCTATATAATCCTCCTACCAAGAATGGCTAAGGTGTTCCATACGAGTACACCATACAAGCCTTCTACCAAGAATACCTAAGGCATTCTATACAAGCATGTCACATAGGCTTTTTTCTAAGAATAACTAAGGTGCCTTATGTGAGCACATCACATAAACTTCTTGCCTTATGATAAAGCCAGAAACATCTAAAGGTATCTTATGTAAATAAGTCGTATAAGCTTATTGCTAAAAATGTCCAAGGCACCCTATGAAGATACGTATATGTTTCCATAATGACATTTTTTGGCTAAGTTTATATGTATACTATGTAGAATAATTTATATAAATAGGTTATTTCTTCTTATGAAACTATATGAAAAATCATATTAGGAAATGGGAATGTATCATTCAATTCGTAAATATATTGGTAATAACCAAGGTGAGTGTTTTCGAACGAATAACCGCGGGCAAGTTCCTTCATTCCACCTTTCTTTACAGCAAGGCTTTCAACAAAAGCTGCTTTTCCCTTTCGCGCCTTTGCACTTGTAC